>SDEE01000027.1:0-33768 GCA_004126415.1 Candolleomyces aberdarensis
GAGCGAATCTGGGACGCTAGGGCCACGTGTCACGTGCCTGTGCTAACCTTGAGTAAATTAATGTAAATTATAATTATTTACCGCGCCAGAAATTTTGGGGCCATTAAATTACACATTAATTTACACCCCGGGGACTTATATACGCAACCCTAGGTTCGCGGTCCGCGGGGCAACAACGCGCTCACGTGCCAGGGACACTGGACGTCCTGACGCGTTGTGGGTCCCTGTGGACCCAACGAGATCAAATCGACGAAATCCCTGTTGTCTCTTCCCCCTCAAGTTGGCACAAGACACGGTCTCCACCATGCCCGAGAGGCTAGCAGTGGACGACTCGATAAGCTCACTAGATCGTAGCATTGATCCCTTATAGTCGATATGAGACGACGTCCGCTAGCGGAGGCAGATAATCTACCTCTACTCAGTTGTAGTGCTCTCAGGGATTGGTCCTTTGGGAATATCGAGCCAGCTCACAAGTGAACCGACCCGGCCCGTCTTCCCTATCTCCTGCGCAAAATTCAAAGTTAATCTGCTCAATGAAATGATCTTTGACACTGACAGATCCACGGCCCACTAGCGCTGCATGTTTGATTCCATATTTGCGGGGTTCAATAAGATCGCGCTTGTTTTGTGCACGTGGCTTAAGGGTACATGTCAAGCCCGAGGTATCGGTATCAGACGATAACGCTATCAAGGAATAGAACACATAGCGTCTTAGGCATCTCCTTCAGTCGACTCCATGGTGACGCGCTTGGATGCCGATTGCGCGATGCAAGCTGTGTATATTTGAATCCTTTAGGTGCATTCCCTAATGTTTTACTCACTAACTGACCAGTTTTTCCCTGTTTCTATATTGTGGGCTCGAGCACGTTGCATTCACCCTATCCAATCCCTGTACATACAATCGACATCGATGTTCTTGTGACCGCCAGATACCCGGTGGCGGCGGGCCCGCTCGTCACCCCCACTTCCATTATTAACCCCAGGTATGTTCGCCTTCATGTGCTTCTTCCAGAAAGACGGAGACCTGACACCCTCATTTTATATATAGCTTAGTTCGATCCCCTCCCTGCCCCCACCAGCAGGCAAATGAAATGGCCAATCTAACCGCAGCGCTTTACACTTTCATTATACTAAAATACGACATCACAAGGCGACATTAATTCATAAGTAATTCCTTGTATCCTCGGCAATAAAGAGCACACATCCAGGGTTCCAGAAGGGGGTCTTGAATTATCATGGCGAGAAAAAAGAGAGAGAGAGAGAAATAAAGATAATATGCTATGGATGCAGAGGGTACTAAATAACTAGTATTAGAATGTGAAAGCTGCGAGCAAGCTCAGGGCGTTATAGAAACACAAGTGATGATAGTTGGTAACATTAAGCATCGTTGTCATCGTCGTGACAGATCGTGAAAGCGGTCGACTGGCACGGGGAGTTTGAAGGACGCGGGGAGCCGAAAGGCAGATGTTGAGTATAGAGGATGTCGCAATGAGGAGGCAGGTGGAGCCTAGGGAATAGGCATGGGGGGAGACGTGCAGTTATCATATAGGGTAGAGCCAAAGAGATGGTAAGAAGGGATATAAATGGATGGGGGGGATTTGGGGAACGGGACAACACACAAAGATAATGTAACAGGCGTCGACAGCGGTGAGA
The DNA here is from genome assembly GCA_004126415.1 of Candolleomyces aberdarensis. NCBI lineage: Eukaryota > Fungi > Basidiomycota > Agaricomycetes > Agaricales > Psathyrellaceae > Candolleomyces > Candolleomyces aberdarensis. The sequence goes on from SDEE01000027.1 coordinate 1,654, forward strand.
AATAAGGGTGCTAAGAGAATGGATAAACGGTATTTTGGAAACAGGCAGGTCGTCTGAAGAGAACAGCAGTGATGGACGGATCGGGGGATGAAAGGCCGGAATGATGAGGTGGGGGTGAACAGGGGTGAGGAAGCACAAAGGAGAGTTCAAGGGAATCTAGTAAAGACATCATGACGTAGTGTAAATGCCATTCACGAGCTCCTTCCTGCCACCAAGCACAAAGGAGGAAGGCGGGGGTGAGTTGAGTCGGGTCTGTGATCTGCTCCTCCTGGGCTTTGTCAAGACATTTGGCGAGTTACTTGAACGCTGTCGTGCTCTGTCAGGTGCAGTTGGCAAACTGACCCTAGAACTACGGGCAGATCCGCCTGGACTAACACCATCGGTCATGCTGGAAATGGTCCCTGTCGAATTGGATCTCTTTGGTTTGACCAGCACCTTCACTCCCGGGAAACTTGTCCTCCCAGGTACCGGAGGTGCTAGGGGTAACGAGCCCAGGGCAGCCGCAGCCGCATCTGACGTCGAGCTCGTCCCATGACCACTGTCCGAGAAAGATTTACCATGGAGGCTGCCCATGCTCAATCTCCTCGTCCATGTCGGCAATAGTGATGAATCTCCGTGGCCACCCTCACTGCGACTACTGCTGTGGTGTTTGCTGGGAGAAGTGGGCATATGTGCGAATGCAGAATTATCTTGTGCTTGATCACATTTATCCGCAATACGGACGGCAACGTCCAAAGCTCGCTCTACCAAAGGCCTTGACGGAGCAGTTGCTGGTGTATGGGCAAGTAAATCTACAAAGAGAGTCCGTTTGTCTCTGGAACAAGTAGAGCAATAAGAAATACATACCTCGGAAGAGCAGGACATAGCGCATCACCCGCTGGGTGGGTAGAATTGCTAGATCTCTCACTGCGAGCTTGCGCTGTTTTGTTGCCTGTGTCGCGCCAGTTGAAGCTTCCTCCTTCGCCCTTGATTCAGGATTCGACAATTCTTTTTCCTTCTCTTGACCACGCTTCCGATGTAAAAATGAGCCAGTAACAAAGGAGAGGGCTGAACTAGCCGCGGAAGATGGTGATGATATCGCAGGTTTGCTGTTCGAAGCTGATGAAGAGGGATTCGACGTGTCTAGAGTCGATGTAGCGGAGGTCGAGTGCGAAGCGGCTGAACTGGAGGAACTGCTGGAACTGGAAGAGCTTGAGGACGAGCCAGACGTTGGCATAGTCTCAAGGGTAGGCAGGATATGGGGGCGCTTCCAACTAGACATTGACGTCTTCGATTTTTCTTCACCGTTCGCAGTCTCTTTGGCTCTGGTGAGTTTGCGCGGAGAGTGCTTTTCTTTCGGGGTGGCAAAGGCCGGGAGGTGAAGGGAATGTAAATGAATATCTTTCAACTTTCCCTTGTCCTTGGGATCGTCCTCTGGGCTGCTACCTGCAAACCATCCGCCAACCAATCCGCACCAACCGACGAAACCCTCCTCCAAACCTACTTCCTCTCCAAGAAAGGCAGTAGTGACTCCCCATACGTTGGGATTTTCTTCCATCCGGGCCAACAATCTCTCGCTTTGTGTGACCAAATGGTCGGCATGCTTGAGCATGAGTGATGGAGGTGGCGTTTCAGTCTCCTGAGAGACCAGAGCACGCATGCCGGAAAGATAGTGCCTCTCCGTGCGAATGCATTCTCTGCACGTCAAGAGAGCTCTACGAGCCGAATGCCAGGTCGCATCCGAAGCATCGAGGAATGACGCACGGGCCGAGGTAGAGATAGAAGGGCCCGAAGAGACGCTTGATGTGTTCGAGAACCGATGATGGACCGGGAACGAAGGTAGGGAAGGTCTAGATGGGATACCGTTCGCGGGAGAATGTATTGTCGTTGTTGTCATCGTGAGTACGATAGCGTCAACACCCTCTTCGCCTGACATTGGGCTCTCGCAGGCTGGCTCGTCAAAGAACGGGTGCTGCGGTTCAGAGCCCTCGGGTGATGGCGAATACGGACTGTGATTGTAGGTTCCTCCACCAATATCCCAAAACTCTTGCAATTCGTCGCTGCTCCCAGGGCAACTCCTGACGGCGCGCATTTTTTCCAGCTCTTCAACAAGGACTTCATCGGTGATTTGCTCGTCGGTCATAGTCATGGCGAAGGTGGATCGTCGCGAGGGGTTGCCCCTGGCATCTCTGCGCACGAGATGGGGCCTGAGAGTTGGAGCGAGCATGGAAGGTGGAGCGAGCGACGATGAAGAGGGTGCAGGGGACACTCTGGCATATACTGGGGTAGAATAGGCTTCTGGAGAGATGTGCTGGGACAAATCCAGGTCAGAGTGCGATTCGAGGGTGAATTTGGGCACCCTCTTCGCATGGGCAGAGAGAAGGACGTCACAGTCGCTCCCAGGAATCCTGGTCCATGACGTACTTGCCTCATCTTCCCTTGTTGGCGTTGGCTGCGGCGTTATTAGTTGCCCTTGTGGGTCATCAGAAAACTAATGAACCACCAAATGAGCAACTTCCGAAGCACAACATACAACGTCATACTTGACTTACGAACGACGACACATTAGGTATGGCCGGCAGTGTGCATGGCCCCTCGTCGTCCACCTCCGCAACGTCGCGCAGGGGACCTGCCCGCGTGGTGCTCCCTCGTGATCTTGCTGTGAGTGAGCGCCATCGCACAGCCGACGCTATGGTCTTCTTCGCCGAGAGATTTGAGCTCGATCGCTGCAGGCTAAATTTTCCGAACAGCAGCGACGGAGACGAATGGGAGCGTTTCGTCTCGTGTCCCATGGCGAGGTGGTGGCCAGCAGCAAGAAGGGCACGGCTTTGTAAGCGTCGACGACGGTGAATATGTACCTGGCCCCTTGTTCGGAAGCTGTGGGCGATGTCGAGTGCGCTTGATATTGCCGACGGGGACGGCGCCAACGCTGTGGTCCCGGACTGGAAGCCAGAGAATCCAGTCACGCGTTTTATAGCTACACGCTCAAACCTAACCATGGACTACCACGTTGAACTCAAAACGACAGATCTCACTCTCACCTTTGCCCAATCTCTCGATGGGAAGCTTGCTGGTGCGCTCGGTTCGCCTGTGGCGTTGAGCTGCCGTGAGTCCATGATCATGACCCATTGGCTCAGGTCCCAGCACAAAGGCATTCTCATCGGGATAAACACCGCCGTTAACGACAATCCCCAGCTTAATACTCGCCTCCTTGACGGCGTTCACGACAATCCACAGCCCATTGTTCTCGACACATCCCTCCGATTCCCCCTAAATGCCAAACTCTTGGCAAATTATGCAGCGGGCAACGGCAAGCAGCCTTGGATCATCTCTTCGACAAACCTAGATAGAGGCTGGCTGGACCGAAAGACTGGCCTTGAACAGGCAGGAGCGAGAATCATCGAAGTCCCAGACACTCGGGACATACGAAATATCGTTCGTCATCTCAGCCGATTGGGTATTGCATCTCTCATGGTGGAGGGTGGTGCTCAGATCATCCGATCCTTTCTTCGGGCACACAGTACTCACCCTATCATCGACAATCTCATCATAACCGTTGCCCCGACCTTTATTGGCAAAGACGGTGTCGGATATGAACTCGATCACGATGTCGTCAACCTTTCATTCCACCGTTCATTCCCACTAGGTAGAGACACAGTAATGATTTTCAAGCCGAATGTATAAATAAACGAACCCCTATAACTGTGTATTCGGTGGGCAAAGTATCGACTATAGTACATACAACCTTTTCAGGTAAAGAAAGGAAGCAATGAAAGCATAGTAGTTCACATGTCGCTGCTGGAATCATAGACCAACTCAAAGTCCTCGCCGACAGGAGACCTGGGGACAGCGGGCGCAGGAGACTGATCCACCATTCGGCTTCTAGCATCCTCCCAAGCAGCCTCAGACTCTCCGTCCTCACTCGAGCTCAACATCTCAATCAACGAAACATCGCTACCGGGATCGCTGTCCCCATCCACCGACGACGAACCATTAGAAGATGGAATAGTGAGAGTCAAAGACTCGGGCTGCCTGCTGGTAGCCACCGAGGCCGGTGCGGTACCACCGAGTCCACCGGTCGGCATCATCACAATGGAGCTACCACTCATCGAGCTCTCATCGCTCGAATGAAGCTCAGCCTCGGCGACCTGGATCTCGACCCAAATGCTGTTTCCAAAAACTTCCTTGGTCTCCCCGTGCCTCAACCTCCAGTAACCAACATATCGTCCAGCCACTTCAGGAGCCTTGAGCTCTCCGGTCCACACATCAACCTCTTGTCCAGGCTTGACGGATCCAATCTTGACAGATTCGTTGCCTTCAGCGACCAAGCCGGCCTGTCCAGCAACGAATACGACCTCTGTGCTCTCCGGCCATTCCGAAGAACCGTCGTTGACCATCCTCCAGCACTTCATGAACTCGGCACCAGGAGGGAAAACTTGTCCGTCGGGGACGGTGACATCGGAAATGAACCCAGCGCTGAGTACGGGGGCAGTGAAGGGCTCTTCTTCTTTCTCCTTAGCAGGGACCGGGGCAACAACTTCTTCCGTGACAGTTTCTTCAACGGCGGTGGCAGGGACCTCTTCAGTGACAGTTTCTTCGACGACGGTAGCGGGTATCTCTTCCTCGACGGTTTCTTCAACAACGGTGGCAGGGATCTCTTCCATGACAGTCTCAACGACGGAGGCGGGTGCCTCTTCCTTCTCTACCTCAACGGGGGAAGCGGCGATATCCTTCTCCTCAACCATCGCGAGCAGATTGCGCTGGTTGCTCACCAAGACCGACAAAGGAGACTGGAATTCCTTCATCTCGGGCTCTGCTGAAACGGACACATCCTCCCCATCTTCCTTGGTCTCCTCCTTCCTCGAGGTAGTGCTCTTGAAGAAGTCTTGCCAGACGTCGTTAACAAAGCTTGGCTGGTCCCTCCTCTCCTCCATCATCGTGACAGAGCTGAGCATCGGGCGGTCCAAAAACCCTTCAAACAACGACTTCTCCCGCTCGATGGCCTCCGACAAAGGTGAAGGCTCAGCGAATCCCCTGATTCTGTCCTCGAAGGAAGCAGTGAAGCTGGACACCATGGAGCCCGTGACGCTGCCGAGAGGCTCAATCATCGGAACGGGTTCAGCGAATGGGTTCGTCATGTCGTCTTGCTCCATCGTCAACTCTTGCACAGGTTGGACAAGCATTCGCTCCGTATCCTCGCCGTCCTTCTCGGTGGCACTCTCCTGGGGTTTGGGGGTGGCGGCCCTCTCGTCTTCGTGAGCCTCGTCTTGACGCTCAACCACGGGGACAGGAGCAATGAGGTCCGTCTCCTGAGGGATGGCACTCGTCACATACAGAGGACTGTAACCTTCACGGTACAAGTACGGCGATTCGTAGTCGAGGTGAGGCTTGAAAGATTCGAAAGACGGGGGAGGTGGAATCAATTCTGAACCGCCGACCCTGTAAACGGTCGGGATGACAGCATCCGGAGCCTTCATCTTCAGCAGAGGATGGGTAGAGGGGTGGACCGCAATGGGCATAGCTTCGCATCGATCGCACAAGTCGAAATCCGGGCATTCGGGGTGCATGCACTTGTAGCGCACACCGTAGATGGTCTTCTTGCAAGCATCGCACCTGGCAAAATGGGCTTTACGTTGCTCAATAGCTCGGCGCTAGAAAAGCATGTCAGAGGAATTGAGATGCATATACAGATGCGTAAACGTACTATATAGTCTTCGGGTTTCTCAATTCTGAAGAATGCATGGTTGGGGTGTTGCTCCTGGGTAATGTTGAAGCACGATGCGCAGGTGTCGAAATCGGGACAGTCGCAGCACTTGTAACGGGTTCCAGCGATGGCCAGATCACAAAGATCGCACATGGCATTGTGTGCCACAGGGACTGAAGTGGCCTGCGCAGTCGCGTTGCTGCGGGCGGCATGTTCGCCTTCGTTAGAAAGTACAGTGTGCACGATGACGCGGCCTGGTTCCCGAATGTCGAAGAACTCGTGGAACGGATTGTGCTTCTCCGCACCACCATCTCCCATGCACGAGCTGCACAAGTCGAAATCTACACAAAATGAGAATAAGTCGACGAGGTAGTTGAGATAAAACACGTACCAGGGCAATCCAAGCACTTGTGACGAACACCGACAACGCCTTTGCTGCAAACATCGCAGATGACGTGGGTATGGACGACCGGTTCTGGGACCTGAGGAAGAGGGCGGCCCTGTTGCTGAGGTTGAGGGGTGGTCTCTGCGTTCAGGCAGCCGGTACTGGGCACGGTCCTGATGGACGAACCGCGAGTGCAAGTGCTCCTTGTGGAAGCTCTTCGAGCGGGTCCACTGGCAGGGAACGACCCTTCAGCGAAGAGACTAAAGAGATCGACAGGCGAAGAAGTTGCCTTCTTTTGCGCGGGAGTGTTGTTAGGTTCAGACAGGGAGATGGAGAGCTGGGGAGCTGGGGAGCCAAATCCTTTCTCCAGGGACTTGTTCACGTCCTTCTCAAAGCTGCTGATAAGCGCCTGGATCTCCTCCTTCACCTCAGCAGGAGAGCAGCAGCTGTTGCTCGTGGACATTGAGACAGCGCTTCTGGGGGTCTGTTGGACCGTCTGGTCCTCATCCATAGGGAGTGGCTGGGCTGCGGACGGACCCTGAGACTGTGGCTGTGGAAGGTTGCTGTCCACCTCCATTGGAGCTGGAGCTGGAGCGTTGCGGATTGAGGGGGCCCTGCTCGACACACTGGGCGCGCGACTGCTCAGGAGCGAGATGTATTCAAATGGGTGTTGGAGGACAGGAGGTTTTGGGGGAACGATTGGGCGCTTGTCTGCGTTATCGAGATTGCTGTTGGACGAGCGGCCTCGGGAAGTGGAACCATGGAGGCTAGCCATGTAGGCCTCGGAAGACCTCAGGCCAGAGTCGATGCCGATGGTGCTTGGCTGCTTGTGGGGTGTGTGGTCGTAGACGGAGAACCGCAGCAGGGCATTGTCATACAGACGACTGCCGTACGACTGCACCGCGTTCTGGTACTCTTCCTGAGTGCTGATTTCGGTGGCAATGAGGATACGGGAAGAAGAGGTGGCATTGGGAGAGAATAAGATTCGAGATAGATAGTAGCTGTTGTTTATTATGGGGAAGACGCGGTAAAGCTGTGGGATGGGTCAGCGATCGAGCTCGACAGCGATCTGGGGTCGTGGAGGCGTACCTGGCTACACAGCTCATCGTATGTAGGGAACGTGGAGGTGAACGGGAACGAGAGCTTTCTGGTCTCGCCCCGATAGGTTGCTTTGACTGTAAACATGGGTTTCGAGAGACAAGGGGCTTCCCGCAGGTCTGATTGTGACCTCGACTACTTATTTAACCGGTCCCACGTCACACCTGTCACAGCTGTGCCACAGTACCCACAAATCACTGCTTCGCAATTATTGGCCATTTTCTCCATCGCCGGCGCCCCGTCGTGCACAACGACCTCACAATTGCTCATGTCGCACTCTCAGCATCCCCACCCACAATTAGCAGGCTCACTGTCCTGCTACTGCCATCTGGTTGGCGTCTACTCGTGTCCCAGTCGTCACGCTCACTGCCACAACGCGTAAGCGCCGGTGACTCGTGCTGCGTGTGTGGGCATGCTGCGCCGGTTTGCTCAGCATCAGTCACCGTCGTCTAGGCCGCGCAATTGTCCCGATGGCGCAGTCGACAGACCGATACGAACTGCTCACCACCACGCGCTATGACCCAACGTTATCGCATTTGTCATGGAACAACGATTGCGACGGCCCATCACCCTTCTTCCTGCTTCCATATCACTTCCAGAGGCTTCAAGCAGCTTCACACGAACACCGATGGCCATTTCCAAATGAACTGACTTACCCTCGCTTCAAGGCTGTCATTACAGATGAAGTTTCAAAGCAATCAGCCCCTGCTCCCGCGTACAGGGTATGTCCAGATTTATCTGCTGCCTACGACACCCTTCCGAGTCTTATCTGATCTTCTTTTCTACCTCAAGGTTCGGGTCCTTCTTCATAMGACAGGACAGCTGCAGATAACGGCTACACCTCTGGAAGCGACCTTCGCAGACGACCCTTTCTTGCTCTCTACATTCTCGAGTCAACATGACCTCCAGGCACCTTTGATTAGCATCTATATTGACAAGGACCCTACAATGCCGTCAATTTATACCAAAACGAAAACTACATGCCGCACGGTATACGACGAAGCTAGGCTTCGTAACGCTCTACAGCCACTGGCGACTGCAGCTGGTAGATCCTCGGACGTTCTCTTACACAACATCCAGGGCCTCGCAATGGAAACATCCATACTCAATATTGCTTTATTGCGAGGGTCGAGATGGCTCACTCCCCACCAAAGGTCAGGTTGTCTACCAGGCGTTGTTCGACGATGGCTTTTGGAGAATGGACGGATAGATGAAGATATGGATGCTACTCTGACCGTGGAAAGCATTAGAACAGGCGAATTAGTACTACTTTTCAATGGTGTACAGGGATGTCGATTAGGTAAAATCGTGAACCACCCTTGAATACACATGTCTATCACCGCATGTCATCCACGTCCATACCACTGTCATCATCATCATCATCCCCGCCCAACATCCAGCTGTCCATTTCCAACAGAATAAAGTCCACGACGTAACTTTCCTGTAACAGGCGACCCATCCGAGACATATGTCTCTCAGTGTATGGGATCAACGCTTCCACCATTTCCTTCAACGCAGTTTCCCCACTGCCCGAAGCTGATTTGGTATCTTCAGCACCATCGGCATCTTCAGCAATCTGCTTCTCCACCACGCTCTCCTTGAACGCCTGAATCACGCTGTCCGCAGACCGCAGCTTGACGATACCAAAGATTATGGTTTGAGCCACTGCACTCGTCTTGGCCTGCGTATTCCACGCCCTGACATACGACAGGAGCTTGACAATGTCGCCTCCGTCCAACGCCTCGATGATTCGATCGAGAAGCTTTACGCTAGAAGCAGAGCCTTTATCAGCTTCCGAGCGTGAGGCGATAACGTTTTGGAACAGTGAAAGCAGACGGCCAGGCTGCCCTAACGAAAGGGCAAGCTGAATGGCGCGTTTATAGTCACCCAGTGAAACAAAGTTCTGGAATTCTTGGTCCCTGTCCTAGCATCAGCCTCAAATGATTCAGATAGATAAGATCGCAGGACGAACGTACTTCAAGACAAGTTCGGCTCTTTGGTTCTCTTTTTCAACCTCGGTCTCCTCTGTACAATCTTCCCAGAACGTAATCACGGAGTCTGCTCCTGCAGAAACGATGGTAGAGCCATCCGAAGTAGTCGCGAGGCCCCAGATCTATTCACAATAGGTCAATAGACAGTTCTAACAACACGAAAAAGATATGGCCATTACCTTGTCCTCGTGGTTATCCAAGGTGGCGTTACACTCCTCTTCATGTATAGCCCAAACCTTCACCAACCCATCCGAAGCCGAGCTCACAAGCTGCAACCCAGCATTGAAAAAGTCGACTCGCAGGACAGAGTTGGTATGCCCTTCAAACGTTTTCAAACACGAGAAGTCATCCAAACTCCAAATCTTCACCGTCTTGTCCCCGCTCCCCGTCGCCAGCACTCGATTCGTCCGACAGAATCGGACAGTCCAAACCCCTCGCTTATGGCCCTTCAAAGTTCCAAGTGGCTTTAATTCACCTCGAACGCCACTTGARGTCTGCACATACTCAATRGYATACAGCTTCGCAGTGCGATCTTGGGACCCAGAAGCCAGCAACTTATCGTTAGGTGATACGTCCAGCGAATTGATATCYTTTTCGTGCGCTTTGTGTGTCGTTAGACTCTTGCACCGCAATTGTTGTCCTTCCACGATGTTTTCTAGTGAGACRTTTGATAAATCCCACATCTTGATCGTCCGGTCTTGACTTCCAGTGAACATGAAACGCAGATGACTGTCGCTGTTTCTGCTTGACTCGGGTTTCACTTTCGACATCGCAATCGCGCCCACACTTTCGGAATGCCCTTCGCAAATGGCGACGCACGAATATGACCAAGATTGGTCGAGCGCTGTGTTGTGAGTTTGAACCCAAACTCTAGCAGAGCGGTCTTTACTCCCGCTGGCAAGGAAATAGCCGTCCGAGCTACGATCAAGGGCAAGGACGATATCGCTGTGACCTTCCAGCAGACGTCCGTCCAAGTTTTCAGGRGAATAGATGCGGATGAGGGAAGAATTCGTTGCGAGTGCAAGGAGATCCACTGAGGGTTGTGTCGACGAAGGAGGAGGGCGTGAGCGAATGAATGTGGCGTCTACGATTTCATCATTGTATCCGATGAGCTGTTTTGATACGGAGCGGGTTTCCAACGAGTACATCASAATATTTTGGTCTGCGTGGATGGAGATTATGGTCTGTGCTTGCGCAACGTAGCTGGTTGGAGTGCATTAGAGGAGCCGACGATGAATTAGTTATAACTTCACTTACAGGACATTGWGAATTTGTTGCTGTTCTTCCTGATCCTCTGACACTGGGTGAGTCTTGCGCTCTCCAAAGGTATAGGCTTCCTCTTCATCATCTACATTTCGAAYAGCGATACGACCTTTCTGGCCGCCAAGGTAGACTTGCAAGCCTTTGGTGGTCCCGAACGATGCAGGGTCTTGATGTAAAAACCCAACCGCTTCAACACGTTCCAACACGGGTATCGTCTTGACTAATTGAGGGGGTATACTGCCTTTTTGTTTCCCCTTCTTGTTTTGCTTCGACTGGCTCGTGGGCGGCTCCAAATCCCATAGCATAATGACCGAATCCCGACCACCGCTAATAAGCCACTTGCCGTCGGGGGAGACATCCAGTCCGCGAGGAACGGACACATGCTCATCCAGCACTGCTTCRGGCTTTCCACCTCCCGAGGATGTAGATGCCCCGTGGGTTAAGTTGAATATCCGGATGCGGTTGTCGACCGACGCTGTGACAAGTCGGATGGGACCCGTCTGGGTAACAGAGCCAGGATTTTGGGGATGATTGAACGCCAGAGCACTGACAACTCCTCCATGTCCTTTGAATACGTGGGTGACATAGCCGTTCGCAATATCCCACACCTTCACCACACCGTCGGCGGAACCAGAAGCAAGCAGGGTRGAKGWTGGATCMGTTGTGCAGACATGAACAGGAGCGTCGTGGGCACGAGAAATGRTCCGTGATGGCTGTATCTTCCTTTTTGACGGTTCCARTGACTGTATGTCGTAGAYTCTGAGCGAYAGAGACCCGGTRAACGCTATGAGATATTTTGCAGAAGCKGTGATGCAGAGAGATGTGATGGATTCTGTRTCCTGGAAGATATGAGCCAAAAYRACAGGTCTACYAACGATWCCACTTACTCCAGCAAAACGATTAAGCTCTATACCAGTATCAGTACTGGTAAGGACGATTTCTTCYGCAACACAAGTYGCTAGCTTCARSCCGTCTGSGGTGATTGCGACAGGTCCGCCGGTATACAAGGGYGCGATAGTCCGCGCCTTTTTGAACCTAACGATGGGTAAGCTACCTCTTCCTTAGGAGTTGACAGCCACATACGAAGTTTTCAGCTTTGGTTTCGCTGTCGAAATCGCCATTCTGAACGTAGGGAAACCGAGCGTCAATACTCGATCAACCACTGACAAAAACCAAAATTTAGTCGSGTCTCGCTGTRTTTGTCCCTCTTTGCTTCTGATGTCGTCGGCCCCCGGCCGCCCCGTTGGCGGACACCCAAACGCCCACAAGGACTTGGAAAGCGACAAGTTGCTATGGTGCAGCCAGACATYTGTTTTTTGGTSGTGAAGTGCTGAGAGGTACCTCCTGGCAATCTTTGACTCTTAYAACAATGCAGCCCGAGCCACAAYTTCAACTATTCCAGACCAAGAAAACAGTGGTCCAAGCATGCCAGGCGTGCATTGTSAAYGAATCTACAAGTAGGCAAGAGGAYGCGAAAACGCGCAACATCATCAGTTGGATTTACTGTCACATTTAGCACARATATCTAGAGTCACTCAGCGCATGTCTCGAGGAAACTTGAAGAGCGYGGTTGACCAAYCAATGGCTTYRGCTMGAAGAAACCAGNAAATGGAGAGGAATGGTTGCGCAGCCTGGAGCACTTCATTGAACCAGGATATCTGTATCCAGACATCACCYCCGTCGTTTATCTCAGTGGKGAGCAGGCGCCTCTGAAATTGACGGAACGCGTCTGACATAATATAGCACTTCCGAGTCGGATATCCTCCAACTGGYAAGCAGATCTATACTTTACTCAAAGGCGAGAGTGMATAGGAGCTCACGGCAACAGAAGGAGAACAGAGCACTGGCTACGCAGTCGAGGATAAGTCTTCGTTCTCCAAGCGGGGCCCCACAAGGTCCGAAGCTGAATCAACATATCTCCGAACGGGTGCATAGGAAAATCAGGGTCCCCAATGATGGACAAGCCGAGTATTCCGCGTTATGCGAAGCGTGTACGGAATTCAGCGATGCCTAAGTAAAACCTGAAGGATACAAAGTGGTGTTGCTCATATGTAGGAAATACATAAGTGAATGCAAGCCGTAACTCGGCGAAGAGTTCTATGGTCCATTGTGTGGTTTTTGTACAATGAGGAATGGTGCGCAGGACATGTCTATGAGTGTAAAGGGGACGTGGATAAAGTGCACAGACTGAAATAAAAGAATCTGCTCATAATTACGGGAAAAGTCCAAGGCCGTCGGCGATCATGAGAAGGACAAGAAAACAGAAGTAGAACCCCGGAGGAGACCGGCGCTCCTCTAAACTTGGGGGCGCGTCGACACCCCAGCGCCGAACGATTCTTCTACGTGATGTCTTCGTTTTACTTCTTCGTTGGCGATCCTCTCCGCCTCACGCCTCCTCGATTGCTCGTCTTCCAAGGCTTCTTGCAGGTCTTGTATGACATTTCGTTGACGTGAAACTTCGGTTTGCGCTTGGGCCAGCTGCTCCCCAAGCCGCAGGGAGTTCGATACAGCCACAGACCACTGCCGTTTCAGATCTCCAATTTCCTCCTGCAAGTGCTCAACCGTCGCTTCAGGTGTATCCGCTCCATGGTGGTTCCGAGGCGGCAAGCCATTGTATGAGTGACCAGGATCGTATGAAAGACTGAGTGCGCCTAATGATTCTCGACGGTCAAAGGGAGACGGTTTAAGAACGCCGTCTCTGCTGTTACACTCCTCATCCGAGTCAGGAGGTGCATCTTCATCTGCCATCTCGTGATCCCCGTCCTCGTCGTCACCAACGTGCGAGGACGACATAGGGGTAATGTCTCTGTTTTGTGTGGATGTCGACGCCTTCCTAGGTCTGCCCCGCCTCTTCGATGCCTGTAAAGCGCCGTCTTTCGCCGGGCTCGCAGATGTGGACGCGATGGGCGCCCCATCATGGGCGGAAGACTTGGTCGAGCCCTGTTCCTCCGAACCAGCTCGAGCATCCTTGTTGTTCCTCCCCCGCTTTCGAGGTCGCTTGGTTCCAGGTGGGGCCGAAAGGTTGACAGTCCAGTAAGACCCAAATCCTGGATCTGTCACAGGTCGCGGTTGGCGCTCGAAAAGTCGGTTTAGGGAAAGATGATGCCGAACAGATTGCTGCCAGAATGAGATAAAGGAACGCGTCAAAGAGATCAGGACTCACTTTCCAGGTAGGACCTGCGGTTTTATAGTAAGGGTACTTCTCCTCCATAGCCTGATATATTTCACGAATCGTCAAGCGTTTTCGTGGGCTGCCCAATATGGAGCATCGGAGGATGACCGGGAGCGTGTGCTGCGGCCTGCCATCGGTATCTGGCAGGCACGCTAATGTGTCAGGGCAATCTGGGTGCGGCTCGTGTTCGTATGGTTTATACGAGTTGCTTTGTGGCATTGGGGCGCCTTGTTTTTCTTTGTCCTCACTACTGGTCGCGGTGGGTTCTTCGGGATTGGGGGCGCTGCGCGGCGAGACCGTGATTGGTTAGATAAAAAAGGCAACGAAGAGAACAAAGGAAATGTAACTGACTTTGCTAATTTATTGCGGTGACCCTCCGGGTTCAGAATATTGGAAAGATTCGACATTTTCGCCGACGGGAAGATAGCAGTAACCGCTCGACTCACAATTGGGTGAGAGAACCAAGTTGTGGGTCCAAAATTACGCTGATCGAATCTGCTTACGTAACCAAAAACATTCACAGGAATTCGCGAAACACACAGGNNCACACACATGACCACATCCCAAACACCCCCGAAACCCCAGGGAAACCTGCAGCAGGCAACATTCCATGGGGACTGAGTTTCGGGTACCAGTCCAATCGTTTCATGCTTCTATTTTCCAGTCTATACAAACAAGATCTAAAGTCAAACCTGGACGCACAAATACAGAAATAGTACTAGAATGGGAAAGATAGTCTATAATTACATTAATCCGACCGGAAAAAACCAAAGGTCGCTACGTCCCATATTGCTGGAAATCGTAAGGATAATTGATATTGATATTGCTCATAACTGGTGGAACTTGGGGACCTGGCGGCGCCATGGATTGCAGGGTCCAATCTAACTCGGGTGCCACCATCGAAGGATCTGACACATTTCCTAACAGATCATGATCAGAACCTTGCCCAGAAAAGGTAACTTGCTGGGTGGCTTGTTGTGGCGGCGGCTGGGGATAGCCTTGATTAGTCCGAGGCCACCATTCATAACCAGGGAAAAAGGATGTCGAGGGCACAACTCCAGGCATCTCCAGGCCCAGCATGTGTGCCATGAGGCGCGTGCTGAGTTCTTGAACGCCGTTTGCATTATTATTTTGAGGCTGTTCGTCAGGCAGGGAACCGTACACCTCCCGCTGGCCATAATCGGCAGGTCGATTTTGACCGAAAGCATCGTCGGCAGCGCGCTTAGACTTACTACGGTCTTGCTGACTTGAAGGAATTTCCCAGTATGTTGCTGTGGTATTGTTCCCCAGATGCACACCATTTAATAACTCCCAAGCTCTAGCGGCACTGGGCCAGGCAAGCTGCGAGTGATTGAGTATTGGCATGGAAAGGAACACCGATGAGCGTCCGTACCTCCAAGTCCTTGAGCGCTGCCATGCATTGCTTCAATCCGAACGAGGCTTCAACGGTGTCCGGTCTCAAGGTCACTGCAACTGTGTCAAAGATGCCCAGCCCCTGAGCCCCTGAAAGGACTTACATGTGAGGATGTGCATGATGCTATGTTAAAACGGTCAGGCATGGAACACAAACAAATGTAACCTCAACCCACCCTGTGCCCAAAAGATACGAGGTCATAAACGGCGACGCCCTCCTAAGCGAGAAGGTTTCGCGGTACACGGTGACTGCAACAAGAATTGTTAACATGACAGTATAACCCTCCCCATGGTGGCTTACCGAGGGAGCTCAGATGCGATGCCGCGGCTCCAGCGAGATCAAAGGCTCGATAACCTATACTCGATTTGCGCACCGTGTCGTCAAGTCTATGACGGTGGATTTTAACAGCAGATCAGCAAGTAGTGGAAGAAACACACCTCTTCCAATTGGGAATACTGTACGGATGTATGTGAGCAATAGCACAGCACCCCAAGTCGCGGGATAATACACTCACAAGGCCCTGTATAGGAGAAGCACTGCACCCCAATACCTAATATGTAGAAATAGAACCCCGGGTGGGGGTGCCAACCGTTTCCCGACCGAATCATATCTCAAATGCTCAGGGAGGGTGATATACCACTGATCCAACCGGCTTTCGAGATCGGAGAGTAGCGCTTGGCGCGATTCGCCGACTGGCGGGTGTATCGGATACACCTTCGTCATTATCGAGCCCTGAATGACGGCTAATTCCGCTCCAAAAATCAGACGTCAGTAATCCCAGTAGCTATCGATCGGTCCTCACATAGTCTGGATGCAGCGCAAAAGGCACTCATAACCCGGCCTGGTATGGGATGATAAAGGGTGTTGTCGAACGGTTGCAATGGCTGCCATAGAATCCTATCTTCGTCCTAGATAGACGCGTCAAAAGAATTGAAGTAGATAGAAGAGATCAACAACTCCTTACAGAATTTACGTCTGGAAGTAGTGTGTCGTGGTCGCCATCCTTAATCATGATAGGCCTCCCTGTGAGATTCGTCAGTAAGCTGGAACGAGAGGAATTGTAAATGAATGTACCCATGTAGAAAGATCCATATCTATTCAGAAACCTTCAGCAAGGGTAGTAAGCAAGACAGTGAAACTTGCTCATACCGGTCTGCTAACACGCAAGCCCACCATATCTGACGTCGCGTTTGGCTCTCCTCGGGAGAGAAGAGATCACGATCATGGATCTTCCACTTGGAAGAGTCACAATTGAGGCCCAGGTCATATGCCTATCGAATATTAGCGACAGATTTCGAAGTCTAAGCGATACAAACGCACCATACGAATGCCCATTCCTATTCGAGTAATTAGTTATCCAGTGCATAGATAAGATAAAGCTGCATACCAATGAATAGCCAACCCTGTTCCATCGAGCCTGTTTTCACAACTCAGATGACATCCAACAAAAAGGCGGAAAAAGGCGGAAAAATCGTACCGATCCCAAACTCCCGATATCCCAAAAGAATCAGAGATTGGACAACGGATGGCCGTGAGTGTCGAACATTAGCTGTGATATGTTAACTAGGAATGGGAAGGCTGACAGAAGAAGCTTACAGAGAATTTTCCGCGCAGTTTCGACATACCCGGAACCAGCTTCCCACATCTTACCATTTGCGGGCAACGGCTCCTCATCATCTTTGAATCTTGCAGCGACAGCAAACACTGAAAGCAATAACAGCGGCGTAATCTCTTGCGTAGGTTCTGGTCGAGGAGTCGAATACGATGACGCAGCCGAAGGAGATCCCATAGAACTTCGAGTTGAACGCATTGTGAGTTCGTTGGTCACTCGCAAGAATACTGCCACTCACGCCACTCTCCTACAGACTTCTCAGCCCAACCTTTTCGGTAAATGCAGAGCGGTGCTTACCGTTCTTTATATTCCGATAGGAACCGAGATTTGTAGACGATGGGAAACGTCGCATGGACGTACGTAAAGTACAGGTCGATTAATGCATCTTGTACTTCGGGCGGGGGAAGTTGAACTTCAACCTCGTCTGCTGAGGCGGAAGGGAGGCCGAACTTCGACGGAGGCCAGACGCGCGCCATCGGTAAACGCCTGCATTCATGGTCAACTATCTGGTGAGATGGAAAGTAAAGGAACTATACCAAATTCCGCCTTCAATTCTGTCATCAGCACGTTGGCTCCTGCCAAGTAAGTGGAGACCACTAGCTTTTCCATGGAAGCGTACTTCTTGATGCTCATCTAGCGATAACTGTCCTAATTCGTTGGTGGTCTCTCGGAAATCCTCGTCATCTGGGCAGCTTTAAATAACTTAATCCAAACATTTGACATGAGAATTGATCCTCACCACTCGCAGCTGGATCAATCGTATACATGTTACTCCAATCTGGCGGACCTGTGGAGGTCGAGGGTTGCGCATTGAGACGCCTTTTCTGTGCAGTGTGGCTATACTGTGGTTCGCTATCGTGGCTGGCATACGACGCACTGGCTTTCGGATACTGGGGAGTCGAGGGAGAGGTCGTTAGCCTGTTTGACAGGTTATCTTGCCATTCTTTGGTCGGAACTACGGAAAGACCGTGATCTGCCAAGCAATCAGTGGATATGACAGGGTCTCGGGACCATGGAACTTGCCTTGACTGGAAGAAACTATCTCTCTGGACACACGGGACTGTCGCAATGCCCTTGATGGATCTCGACTGTTGGACATTTCATTGCTCTTCAACACCGACGCAAAGAAGTCTTCCCGTGTCGAACCAACAGTCTGCATCCGCCTGCCGGCAGGTCCCTGAATTGAACTTTAGTAGCGGGAAGCAGAAACCGAAGGAAAATCACGGACATATGGACCCATATCAACTCTGTCCAGAATCTCCCGCGCAAGATCATCTTGCTTCAGGTCTGCGACAACGCTATTGACTCGAGGATCCGGACATTGCAGTATAGCGCCGAGCAATGACTCGACTTGGTGCCATCGCTGTTCTATGGCATGGATATAGCCCTTCGGAGGTCCGCGCTTGTAACTTGGACCTGTTGAAGGAAGTTGAAGAATCTTCAGTGCATGTATAATGATATTCCTTACCCAGAAAGGTACACGCTGAACGGGTGAAAGTGTCAGGCAGAAAACAACCCAGCCCAATACGAACGTACGCGTTCCCGCCTGAGTACAGCTTTTGCACTTTTTCCCTTCACCCCCAGATCTCTCGCATTTGCTCTTTGTTTTCCGGCATTGGTCGCAAGCTGACTGTGCATAAGCAGAGACATTCCCCTTGCTCCAGACATCTACTCACCTCGGCTGCTCCTTTTCCTCGACGCTTGAGAATCCTCTACATGGGGAGGTTCAGCATCAGAACCATCAGACTCGTGTGGCAGGTCCATGAGGACAGTGCTGAGCTGGGATGACGAGTGTCAAGAAGAAGAGACGAAAGAGAATGAGAGTGGGAGAGAGAAATGACGGCAATATCTATCGGTGGAGCACGTGAGTCGAACCCGTTAAGGGCCTGGTCTCGACCCCGCTCCCCCCCGCTCCCGATGAATGGTATGTGAGAGTAACTGGTATTCCATGAAGATACATAAATACAGGTTTGACGAGATAAAAATCACTTGAGAGGACTGAACTGTAGGGGGGAGAGTACGAAAGAGTCCATCGTTTCCGCCAATTTCGATGTCTAATGGATCATTAGCTCCGCACGACTAGCAAAAGCTGCAACTTCGTACCTTTGTAACCGTTTCTGCCCACCCATCGAGCTGCCATGCCTTTTGCCTCAAGTCTTTACGGGTTTGCAAATCGCTGAAACAAGAAAGGCGGTCATTGCCGGATCCGCTGTGCGAGAAAAGTGATGCTCACGGATACTGCCAGAGATGATGGGTTTGGTGAAGGCGTCCAATTTGAGAGAACCAAGCTCCCACTGGAGCGACGAATTGGCGACGAGCTTCTATTCCGCGTCTCCTAAACGTATAGGAGTGAGCAGTGCAGGACGAACAAACAAACATACGACATACCAGGCCGTCTCCCATTCAAGAAGTGTACCAGGTTTTAGCTGATACGTCCGGAGTTCAAACAAGCCACCTTCTGTATGAGGAGGTGCAGTTGGGAAGAATGCGAACTCCTGATTCAACTGGCTATTGCGCGTGTTGACAAATGGTAGCATCGCCTTGTAGGCTTCGGAGTAGTCCTGAACAATTCCGAGTGAGAGTCGAACAATGCGAGGGTTGAGCAAGCATACCTTTGACTCCTTGATCAGTCGGGTAGTCTTGTCGTATCCAGCATAGTTCTCATATTCAAGGATGTGAAGGAATGTATCTTGCTCTCCCACTAGGGTTTCCCAGCTGCCGGTCAGCTTGACCTTCAACTCGGGGTCATCCTTGATACCAGTGTAGAAACGTTCACTTTGGCTGGGTTAATACTCAAGCTAGTGAAAGAGAGAAAAGTTGACCATACGCTGCCTTCTTGTATTCGTCGATCAGATGAGGCTTGACGCGATGGGCTACAGGGGCCAGTGAGTTCAAAGATTGGGAAGGAGCAGCAAAGGAGCTCACTTTCAAACCCRTGGACATACTTCCCTCTGCCTACCAGCTTCGAGTGCTGGAGATTCTCGAGCTCCCCTTCTTTCTTTGCCTCTTCGGAGCCATGGAGCAAAGACTAGGAGCGAGTTCAGATAACTTGAACGTGGTCGATACGTGGCAGGCATACCTGCACGGATATCGACCTCCTTCCAGCTGCGGCCCATGCAGAGGGGCTCGTGCTGATTCTGAGAGCGGTAGAAGCGAACATATAATGAGAGTGAAATGGGAAGAAAACAGAGAGAATGCTGGAGAATATTGTGTAGGCAGCAACCGTCCTTATCCTGTGACGTAAGCGGGGAAGCGGCTGGCTTGGCATTGATATTCTCTGTCCATCGTGCGGAGATTGTATTATACGCAGGTTCCGTGCTAGCGAGATACGAGATAATATACATGTTTAATCCATTCTACCCTTCAGGGTCCGCGTTATCACTTTGTCTTTCGTACTAGAGGAGGCGACACGATCAGGCTGGATAATTCAAAAATATAGGTATGAAACTCACATAATGTGGACAACAGCACCCCAGCCAGAGAAAGCGTCTCGGTCCACAGCGTTCAGCAGGGTCTGCGAGATGGTTTCGAACAGGTCTTCCGGCTCTAGGTCTGGCTCCCACAGACCTTCAGCCACACCATACAACTTCGTGCTTGCAGTACCAGCGACAACAAAGTCTTTGGCAAAGTTCAAACAACCGATAAGATCAGTCGCTGCAATGAAAGGCTTGATTTTCCCTGTCGGTGTCTTCGAGATGCCAGCCATTACCGGCTCGATGAAATATGGGCCGAATCGGTGTTCGTAAAGTGTTGAAGACACTAGATGTGCAAACGTCTCTGGCTCAATCTCCCGGCCTTCCTTGATCGTATACATGTTCACCCGATATCGAAAGCGTTCGTGCCTAACATAAATCGGATCAGATCTTGAAAACAACTGAAATCGCAAGGAGCTCATACAGTGTTGCGACGTCTGTGGCCAACCCAGGAAGGCCCACATAGATGCGATCTGTGACAGAGAACACCTAGTCCCTTGTCAAATTCGCACATCGCCGGCCGAAACACCACAGGTTGGGCTCACCCTCTGGAAGTTGTTTGAAATACCCAAAGCCTGGTTCCCCAACCGCATATCGGCGGCAATGGCAACACAGTCCTTGCCCAACATGGCTATGACGGAGCCACCGTTATGATCCATGATCGACTATCGCGCATTTTAGAACATTGACCAGAATCCCAGTGCAGAACATACCATCTTTGCAAAGATTGAGAGGGTCGAGGAAGAGGAAGTAGATAATTGAGTACGCGTCCACTATCTGAATTCAGGTTACGCGCGTTGCGTGACCCGTCACATGTCACAATGATGTCACAAGCACAGTTAGTCACGCTCGTATGTTTTGCCGTTACCTAGTCCCTTCGACTTCTTCACATTTTTGGGGATACCTCTTACCAATCCTCCCCCCCATGCTCTTTACCGGTGCTTCTTAAGCAGAAGGGACGCAGCTCTGGCGCCTGGACCATTGACCTAGTCCAGCATGCTTTCCAGAAAATGGGCAGTATTCACGAGCTCATGTAGGCGCTCGTATGTGACCGGTGCTTCTACCCAAGCTGCAGCCAAGGTACTCCCACACTCCGGCCCAACCTTGATTCGTTGCTCATCTAATTACAGAGGAGGATAGCAGAGATTGACTCCCAAAGGCCCTCTGCTTTCGTCGACACTTTCAGCAGAAAGCACGACTATCTGCGAATATCCTTGACGGAAAAATGCAACTTGCGATGTGGGTTGCAATCGCGGTCGAAACCTTCCATCTTCTCACCAACCCACGCAGGCTTCTACTGCATGCCAGAAGAAGGCATCGATCTCTCCCCTGTGGGGAAGATCCTGACGAATGAGGAAGTTCTGAGGCTTGCTTCACTCTTCGTTCGGAACGGAGTCACCAAAATCCGACTAACGGGTGGTGAACCAACTGTACGGAAGGATATTACCGAGCTCATAAGTACGTTCTCCAAATTTGTATCAATTGTTGAGCTATAATCTCATAGACTTTTCCAGGACAGTTAAACGAGCTGAAATCACTGGGCTTACAGTCCATCGCCATGACTAGCAATGGACTTGCACTTCATCGTCGGCTTCCTCAAATGATAGAGAATGGATTATCTCATTTGAATTTAAGGTGATACAATTTATTGGAGGCCTAGGTCACTTCACGGAATTTACACCAACTAGTTTGGATACCCTAGATCCCTTCAAGTTCGAGCTCATCACCCGGCGAAGAGGACACGACGCTGTTCTCAAGGCTTTGGATGTTGCCCTTCATTCCAGATTGTCCTTTGTCAAACTCAACGTTGTCGTTGTCAAAGGCCTTAACGATATGGAAATCTTAGATTTTATCAATCTAACGAAAGACACGCCTCTTTCTGTTCGTTTTATTGAGTTCATGCCATTCACCGGTTCGTCTCATGCGCCTAGTGGAACCTATGTTCATTTGTTAACCTGAGCTCTAGGGAACAAATGGGACCAGAAGAAAATGGTTCCCTCGTCTGAGCTGCTATCAAGAATTCGAGCAGAGTACCCCGCTGTGATACGGGATGCAGAGGAATTGAATGAAACAGCACGGACATGGAAAATCCCAGGTTTCAAAGGGTCATTTGGCTTCATCTCCAGCATGTCAGATCACTTCTGCAGCAGCTGCAATCGACTACGCTTAACTGCGGATGGGCAAATCAAGGTAGTATTAGGTCCATGTTTACTGGAGCGCTGACCGGCTGAACTCTTCCCCCAAGGTGTGCCTCTTCGATCCAAACGAGGTCTCCCTCAGAGACGCGATGCGTCAGGGCGCCAGCGATGACGATATCACCAAAATCATTCAGAAAGCGGTCTCCGGGAAGAAAGAGAAACACGCCGGGATGAACGAGATCGATGTTGTCACCAATCGCCCCATGATACTCATAGGTGGATAAGGTTCCTTCCATGTATATCTACCTCGCGCCCACACCTTTTGAAACGAATATTTGGTCTTCACATTAGGTCATTACTATAACAACACGCGCGCAAACCGTCCAAGGAGGCCATACYATGAAACATCACCTCACCTATTTGRAAGGACTTCGTCCATCGGTGCCCGACCATACAGTTCTTTGACTCATCTTGATGAATCTGGAAAAGTAAACATGGTAGACGTTGGAGACAAGCCACCTTCGAAACGCACCGCAACAGCTTCGGGGAAAATATTCATCACCTCCCTTGCCTATGAACTGGTAACCAAAACGTACACGGAGACGGATCGTCAATCGCGGGACGACGACGACTCCACTTCTCCAGGACAGCAGCAGCGAGCAATGAACAAGGTCAAGAGAAAGGGGGATACGCTGACGGTGGCGCAACTGGCAGCTATCATGGGTGCAAAGCAGACATCTTTGCTCATCCCTCTTTGCCATCCTATATCCCTCTCCAAGATCGACGTGGATTTGAGGCCCCGGGTCGAAAGGGGCCGGAGTGGTAGTGAACACACCCGTTACTTCATCGAGTGCTCAGCTACGGTTTCCTGTGAAGGCAAAACCGGCGTTGAAATGGAAGCCCTGACCGCGGTCTCAGTCGGGTTGCTGACCGTCTGGGACATGCTAAAAGCAGTCGCAGGCAAGGAGATGGAGATATCTGACATCAAAGTTGTAGCCAAGTCCGGAGGTGTGCATGGAGATTTTGAAAGGGCAGCTTGAATTGAATTGAGGACCCTGGACTAACAATCTTCCTTTGTATTTTTTCATTTCATACATGTATTCAGTTATTTGCAAATTCCTTCAGCTTGGATAGGACCTCCTTTGTGTCTACAAGCCTTTCGCCTGGTTTGCCCTGAATTTTGTAACTCCAGTGAGCAAATGTTTCCGTGCAAGATGGGTCTAGTCCGCTTACATTCTCGACCCTAATAATAGTCGGAACGCCAGTAACGTTCCACGGTTCCTGACGGTATATGTTTTCGGGGGTTTTCCACCTGGGGTGCTCACCGCCTTAGTTACACTGCCGTCCAATGGTAGAACGTTCTGGAAAAAAATTGTCTCACTGCTGTCGATTGCCAACGTAAACGACGAGAGCCGAGGGGCCATCTTCAGGTGAAAACACGTCCCGAACCAATGGATCGACCTCCTTGCAATCCTTTAACCGCAGCATTGACATGAGTACTGGTCTCGAAGCGAGAATCAGGGGTTCAAAAAACTCACGGGGCACCATAACTGGCCGTCAACGATGGAGGAGTAGAAAATGATATACTTCTCGGGAACTAGCAAAAGTGAAAGATGATCTATCGATGAGTCTGCTGTGTATAGTGGCATCGTGGATCAAGTCAGAGGTCAAGGAAGACAGGACAGACTGCATGCGCGGTCCGTATCGAGGTTGGTGGTGTTACCAATTGCAACACATTTAGCGTCATAAGAGATCAATTTGCTTTATCGGGCCTATAAGCACGCCATCCGAAAGAACGGGAAGTGATGACGGTTGCCGTCGATGTTGGTTGCGTCTTGTCTAGTATGAACGTACGTACGAATGTCCACTAAGTAAAGATGTATGCATTTAAAGAAGAAAGGTGTAAAAAATAAAGCAAGACCCGCTGGATCCAAGGTGTCGTCGAAATCAAGAACGATTTCGCGAATGCTGAAACGCCCATGTACAAACGATTATAAAATGAAGTCGAAAGGTATCGTGAATGTCCCGGTAATTGAAGGCGAAGGTGAAGGCGAAAAAGGTGTATGTACTGAATGACCCAAATTCAGTGAAATAAATAGTCAAGTCCTTTTACGAGCCATAGCTGAAGGCTCCGTAGGAATCACCAGAGCTTCCGTAGCTCCCTCCGTAACCCGATTCACTCGAGGCAGCGGATGTAGCTGCAGCTTCGGAGGAAGTCGATGTGGTCTGGCTAGCCTCCGCCGTCGCGCTAGGTGCAGCATGCGAGGTGGTAGTGGAGGCGTGGCTGTTTCCCTCAGTCAACCAGAACTTGGACTTGCACTAAAAGGGATCTATGAGCTTCCGCTTGAGAAAAGATTGGAAGAGGCTTACCTTTCCAAGGCACTCAGAAAGACCAGTCTCGAGAACCTTCTGGATTTCGGTGGTGGTCGCGGTCGCAGTGGCAGTCGTGGTCGCGACAGAAGTGATGGTCTGGAGGTGAGTGCGGTTCTCAGTCGACGTAGCGGTAACGGTGCTAAGAACAGTTTGAGTCTAGAAAGGATAAAATTAGCACCCATACACCTGGCATCCGAAGGGATCCAAACTCACGTTATCCTTGATCTGCGTCTCAACCCAAACGGTGGTGAACGTGGTAGGCTCGACCCTGGTGCTGACTTGAGTGACGGTGACATGGTTGACCTGAGTCTCCGTCTTGGTCGCAGTCGCAGTCTCGGTCTGGACGGAGGTAACCTGGGAGGTGACGGTAGCAGTCTTGGTCTGCTCAACGGTCTTGGTCTGATAGGATCTCTGTAAATTTTATGCTACAGCSTTTTGACGAAGGTACTCACGTTGTCAATCACACTGGTAGCCACCCAGACGCTGGTGAACGTGGTAGGGTGCACGACGGTGCTCAATTGCGTTTTTGTCACAACAGCAGTCTCAGTCTCCTTCACGGTGGCAGTCGCAGTGTCGGTCCTGGTCTGCGTCTGGGTAAGGAGATGGGTTTGGACTTTGGTCTCGGTCGCAGTCAAGGTGTGTTCGATGACTTTTGTCTTGTCAAGGGTTTCGGTGGAGACCCACACCCTGGTGGTTGGCACGACTTGGACAGAGGTCAAAACCTGAGTCTGGATTTGAGTAACATGCTGAATGGCAGTTGAGACTTGGGTCTGGGTGACATGCTGGGTAACTGTTGTGGGCACAGTGTGGGTGACAGTCTGGACAAAGAACTCAGTAAATCAAGCCACGTCGAATTCCGTCACTAGGCGCTTACCGCTGTGTGAGTGACAGTGTGGGCGACCGTGACTGTGGAGGGGTGTCCGCAATTTGCAGCCGGGAAGTTACTGGAAGATGGATCAGGCGTTGAGGACTTTAATTAGAATACTATTAATAGAATTTGGCTCACTTGATGATCGTGGTTGCATAGCAGCCAGGGACTTGAGAGGGGTTATACTGTATCGTAGACCAAGAAAAAAAATGATGAGATTAGAATGCTCTTGAGTGATGTGTCCGAACACGCACCCATGATTCCGGTTTGCAAGACCCATCCTCCTGCTTCTTGTGCCCATAACCGCACTGCAGCTCCTTGTATCCACCGCTCTGGTAGGCTGGGTATGGCATACTTTCGTAAAAGTTGGTCGACGACGCTGCTGGGGCCGCGGTCGTTGAAGCAGGGGCTTGCGTTGCGGAGGGGGTAAGGGTGATCATGACCAGGCCATTCACAAGCTGGGCAGCGGCAGCGCCGGCCAAAGACAATCCGAAGAAAACCGACTTCATAATGTAAAGAATGTGGACGAAAAGCGAAAGGTAAGGACGGGGATGTAGCGAATGAGCGCTCTACGCTGGCGTTCGACTGTCTTGCAGCGAAAATAAAGGGGCGGATCCGTGAACGACAAGCGTTCTGGAGAAGGGAAGGACTTAGTACGAGGAAGAGACGGTATTCCCTAGATACGTACCTTGGCAAAAAGAAACGAAAGGAAAAGAAGAGGAAACGAAAGAACGAAAGTGGGATGGGTAAGGAAGCACTGCGATCAGCTGCTCTCCCAGTATTTGAAGCTGAAATTTGGCCGGGAGACTCGGCAGTTGGCGATTCCCTTAGTCTGGTGCATCAACATTCATCACAGTTGCCAAAATCTCACAGGCCATCCCCGAAATAACCTCCCCCTCCCATTGGTTGTTCGTTTCTATGGGCTCCCCGTCTACGTAGCACAGTCTAGCCCAGCCAAGATATGAACCGCTCGCCGTTGGCACATTGGCTTAGGGCTTCTCCGTCAGGTGAAAATGATCGTCATTACTATGTCAATGTTACCCCGTACAGCCATAAGAAATGTACAAAATTAGGAAAGCTTGGGACTGGATAACGAGAGCGGCTTGCTGGAGGCCGCTGCGAGGCGGCCGACATCGCCATGAACATCAAGGAGAATCTTGAGTGCATTTCGTGCACGGATTCTCGCCAAATCATCAGAGCGGGAGGTGAGAGCAGTCGCAACCTGAGGCGGTTTCTCTTCCCAAGGATACTGTGGATGCCATGATAAGCCAACTGCCGCGTCAATCAAAGATATAACATCACGTACCGGTATCTAGGGGGCAAAGAACGAGGCAAAAATAATATAATGTGCTCAGTAAAATCTCTCGGGTAATTGAAGTAGGACATACCATTTTCTTCAATGTCTCGTAGCCTGTAAGCGATGTCAGTTGAAAGCACGGTGTCGTATTTATATACAAAAATCTCACCTAGCAGAGTGAAGCCGAATTGAGGACTGCTTCGAATAACACGGGCAGGACCTCCTTTGAAGAGTGCTTTGAAACCTTCCTCGCGATCTACACCAGAGTAAGAGATTTGCCCCGCGTGAGGATGGAGGATCGCAGCTCACAGATCTTTACGAACGCGTCTCTCAAGCCGTTATACTTGGTCTGGCCTTGCTTTGCTTCTACCTGCAACCGTGTCTTGACAACATCTATAACATTCATCAATATCAGACCGACCGACGTTCGCGAAATGAACAACTTACCTGCAGGAGTTGCGAGGTACGCAGCAGGCATGCCACTAAACACAGACACGCGTCCCAATTGGTTACCCATAGTGAAGGAGTCAAAAGGCAGCGCAACTTACGCAAGAGCAGCAGCAGACAGGGTCTCCACGAATGAAAGTTGCTTTCCGTTGTACCCCTCTTGGAATACGTCCGACTTCAAATGGGAGTAGACAGGGAAGTAGATGGCAGAAAATGGAACATCACGAAGCAAGCACGCTGAGACACCCTTGTACAAACCCACGATTCCAAGCTGCCGAACGATATGAATGGCGCCCTTGGGTACAGCTCCTTCTAATTTCGCTGCTTCTCCTTGGACTTGCAGCCGAATTTTGCTGGAGTGGCGGTAAGTACGTCACCAGCGAAAGTTTAAGAGAAAACATACACAATTTCCAAAGGATTAGTGAATACCTAGAAAATATCTGATTCAGAACACGAGGCAAGCATCAAACGTCTGACGACATACCACTTGACAACCTCCAGCAGCGCCTCCTGCAAACAGCTCCCAGCCCAATTTAATTCGTCCGGTTTCCGGATCCATGGCCTTCCCTCGAATCAAATCATTGACTGTTAGCTTAATGGCTTTCTCGGGGGCGACTCCCTGATAATATCAACAATTGTTTCAGCAGTTCTACGATGGCCTTGGTATTACATACCACAAGCTGTGGTCCTAGGCCACGATAGAATCCCAGGAAGCCCTCATTTCGCAGAATCTTTTTGGCGCAATCAAGACTGTTCTTGTACAGCATTTGTCCAACAACGGTCGAGCGCTGGTTTTGCATTCTAACAAAGACGTCAAGATTAGGTTCACTAAAACGATTGATGCAAGGATTTATCGTACCGAGTCTAGCAGGAGGTCCATGCTTTAATTTAATATGAACACGGTGCCGATGACAACCTAATACATACCTTGACTGAAGAGCGTAAGTTAGCAACTATCATGCACGAAACCTTGATTTAACTCACCCATGTCAATAGGGTATACGATAGTAGCACCGAATGCTCCAGCGATTCCTAAAAGAAATATCAGTATAGAAATTGAGAAAAAGACCAAGTCTTTCACAAACCTCCCAAAGCAAAGTTGTATGACGAGGAAAAGAATTTATGCATCAAGGAGGTTGCGGAGACAGTGCTTTGGCCTGGTTTATCATCCTCGAAATGTGAATGAGGAGCTTTCCAGCGCGGATCTAAGAGTTGTCCAAAATCGAGTAATGACAGACGTTGACCGGGTACGCCCCGGCCGGCAAAGTGGAATACGATGGAGGCTTCCATGGGTGTGAATAGGGAATAACGAGAGTGCATAGCAGCATGGTTCAGGAAATCGTTTTGGTCAATGCGGCCATCTTTACTCTTCGCCGTGGCCTCCCGAATTATCCTTCAAAGGAGGTCAATACCTCAACGCTCCAAATATTCGCGCGACATACCGCTCAACCATGTCCATCTCTGCAAGTACAAACATAGGTGAGCATTCATCTTGTCGCGGGAGTAGCTGGTGCCATACCTTTGATTACATTGTAGAAAGCATTAACCTCGGAATAAGATATACGCTGCCCTGGGCTAAGTGTGCATAGAGTAGGTAGCCGGTCTATAACTGCTTCTGATAGCTTATGACCAGCAATTTCCTAGGCGACAATGTTCAACGTTTGCTCGGCCGTAAATGACGGATATACTCACTAAGACGATGCGCTTGAATTGGTCCGGTAAGATAAATCCATCCTGGTCGGCATCGAGGAATTTGAATGCTTGACGAAGACGTTCGCCCTGCAAACCCTTCATCAATTGCGTAAATTCATTGTCTATACGGTCGGTCGCATGTCAGTTTGGAACAAAGGTAATGTCATTCCGACTTACATCCCAACACGTGCGTCCCGTTCTTTTTCCCGAGATACAGCTGCACCCAGTCACTAGAGGCATGGGCTGAGTTCGGTCGCAGCGTGGAAAGGAACCCATCAATGCACGCACCAGTCAAAGTCGAATGGTATAGACTCTGGGGTGATGCTCGCGGACATCACGCTTCGGAACTCATTGTAGTCGATGAAGCCAGAGTGGTCCCTGAAGAGCGTGGTTGAGATATGAGTTTGAGACCAAGAACAACTGCAACGCACGTATCGAAGTACTGGAACGCCATCCAGTAATCTGCATCTGGCCTTTTGAGCACCGTCTCGAACACTACAAAGTCCTCCCATGACACCAGTCCTCGCCGTGACGTGTCGGCTACACGAAAGAGTATCGCAAACTGGACGCGACCGATCTTGGTCAAATCGCCCTTGGGTGCAATGGCATTGACGAAGCTCTCCTGATCGAGAAACCTATGTGGTAAACGGACCAGAGCGCCATGTCAGTCAGGGAAGTCCAGAATGCCTCACGACATGTGATCAAGGGGCCTTTACGCACTTCTCGCCATTAACCAGCTTAGAATTGGCTTCGAATGTCCGCCTCCACCGTTTCAATTCACTTTCTGGGACAGCGACGGCCGTCCGGACTGTTTGGAGGGCTGAGGCGGTCAGGGAAGATTGGCGGTCGGAGTCGCAGTGGGCTGTCGGAAAGAGTCGGGACAAGGGGGACATCGCGTGTAGAAAGACTCCTGCTGTCTATCGAGGGTATTTGGGAGATGAGGGGGTATCCCAGGAGTCGAACTACGCCCAGAAGAGAAATACTAGAAAGATGGGGATGAAACTGAACCGACAGCGCTGACTCCCTTGAAGTTTTCTTGTGCGGGGTTTGCCCACCTGCCTTTTCCAGATCCCGTATAGTCCGGTTTCCCGACCCGGATCACATATCCTCTGATGACTAAGCATTTCGGCTGCTATTCCCCCGGAACGTCGTGTCGACCGACCGGATATTTCAACCGACTCGAAACACAGGCATTCTACTACTCTACGGTGCCTTCGCAAATGCAGCTTCGGCAGGCAGTCTAAAGCTGATACAGTACATCTCCTTGGCCGGAGCCACAGATCGCACATGGTGGTACGACGCCTCCGCCACTGCGCAGCCCAGCTTTTCCTCCACCCTCTGTCCACGGGGTTATTACCAGCTTCATGAAATTAATCAGATAAAAAAAACTCACCCTCCGTATATCCGCTTCGGCTTTATCTGGCTCTGCCTCTCTTGTGAAGCAATGGCAGTGAATCATGGGCAGGGCTTCATATGCCTCACGCATGTTCGGATCAGCGTCCGATAGGATGCCACGGAAAGCATCCAGGAACTGGATGGCAGAATCAGGGAGGTTCATCACAAAGTGTGAAACCCGTCGTCGCAGCTGCTCAGGCTTCACTTCGACATCGACTGTCTCGGGCAGGGCCTGTCCTTCGGCACGCAGCTTTTGCAAGCGTCTGCGTTCTTTTTCTTCCTGTACACGGCTTGGCTTGGGTCCAGAATAAGGCGCAAAAGGTTCGTTCCACACCCGACCGACACTCTTCTGTATAAATTCGCGACCGTCTTCGCAAGTGACCCGTACGAGATCCGTGACCTAAAAGACCTTTAGAACGTCTCGGCATAGGTTCAGAAGTCGCACTTACTCTGTTATTAGTCACATTGATAGAAAGATACTTGGCACTTTCGGGATTGAGATCATTGGCTAGGACGGCGCATCCCTTCTTGGCAGCAGGTGCAGCGAAGGGRCCCACTCCRGCAAATACGTC
Source organism: Candolleomyces aberdarensis (assembly GCA_004126415.1). Lineage (NCBI taxonomy): Eukaryota > Fungi > Basidiomycota > Agaricomycetes > Agaricales > Psathyrellaceae > Candolleomyces > Candolleomyces aberdarensis. Next base: position 32,527 of record SDEE01000027.1, read on the forward strand.
TGCGATAACTTCCTCGGGCTTGAACATATGAACGAGCCTCTCGTGTTCTGTGTGCAAACGCGAGTTCCAGTACACTTTTGTGAAGTCAAAAGTGAACCGGCAGTCGGATTCGTGCTATCCAGGGCATTTCATTAGCCATGACACGAACGTGACAAGCGGCATACTTACGTGCTCAACAACATACTCAGGCTCCCCGGCCAGAAGCTCCATCTCAAAGAACCGAAATTGGGTGTTGATGTTATTGAGTTTGTTGACCACRGTWCGGACGCGATTATTTTTCTGCATGCATKAGAATCAGTCTTGCTGAACATTSAGTTGGACGACGTATTTCACCCACGTCTAGAATCAGTTGACCAATGATATGCTTATATGGGAGGTATTCATTGTTAAGATTAAYATGWGCTGTRATAAGGTAGTTAGGCRTGAACTCTCRRCTCAAMCTTGCAYTCACTTACCGATATGGCCAACCATCGCAAAGCCAGTTGGAGCCCCCTCGCGGAGTTCCTCAGGCAAGAAAGCGTGCAATATTTCCTCTAAAAGGGTATCAATATAAMAARSCAAGYATGARTCMAATTWTGAGTCYTCACCTGCCGTCCAATAACCGTAATTCAAGTCGATGGTGTGACTCGCCAGTCCATTGCTTTCGTTTTGAATGTAGCTCAGCGCCTCGGGTGGAATATCACCTAGCTTGGCGTTCCATTAAGGATTCCATTAACACAAAGGTGAATCGAGACTGCATACTTTCTTGGTTGACCCTCAACAGGACGAGTCGGTTGGTCCCATCTTGATCAGGGACWACGGAGTTCACTTTGGGGATGTCCAGCAATGCCCTGTTCCAGCGAGCCAAGAGTTAACTACGATGGCCCAAACTTTTTGAAAGAAGGGACATACTCTTTAAGAGGGGACGCCTTCAGGAACTTTCCGACTTTTTCAGGCTGCACACGAGCCGCCAGCACCGGGAGTTTYTTTTGAAAAGCATCCCTGTCCAGAYACTCCCTCGACCCCGTGTAAGCAGGTGGATCGATGTCCAGATACAAATGCCGAGTCATCAGGCCAGATAGTCTGTTGAAAGCAGAAATAGAAAAGMCAGGCCGGCGGAGTGTTGGTAGAAGCATAAAGKTTCCGACGATGACGCAGAAACTCGAGCGGCACCGGGGYACAACATATGTGCAAACAKTRGAGATTAGATTATGCGYGCACCCCATATGACTAGAGTATGACGGAACCTCCCCTAWSACMAYC
>SDEE01000027.1:33842-167556 GCA_004126415.1 Candolleomyces aberdarensis
CSARAKRCYAYSGARAGSCTMNNGAAAKCAYCRTMTGTGCCATGGCTTCCATGCAGTCGGACCAACAGCGAGTNNNAGCGANNNNCNGCATTGGCAGAGGCATATCCCGACAAAGTCATACCATGCTTTGGTAGATTTCAACGTCATTATCGAGGYTCTTTTACTGAGTAAAGAATCAGGGTATCATCCATGGTTTTCCCACTTAATTTCGCTGGATAACAGTYTGTCAAAGGAAGAGCACTACCGAAAACTACTCTTACACAATTCATCCCCTGCGAAAGCTGAACAATACGCTCAAATATTTGACCAATTACTCCCATCGCTCCCTGAGCCCATTCCTCTATCAGACATCATATCCAACCTTCGTAACAGCTTKACTAAATTCCCAGACGCCATGGTCGGSGAGGTCGGRCTGGATCGCAGTTTCAGAGTCCCATTTGACTACTTCGCCGAGYATAGGAAACTAACACCATTCACCATCCCAGTGGAACACCAAATGGCAATCCTTGAAGCCCAGCTTGACCTTGCTGTGGAATTCGAGCGCAATGCGAGCGTTCACAGCGTAAAGGCGCAACAAGCTACGGTTGAATTGCTCCATAAACTAGCAAAGCGGCACGGGGACTCGTGGTATCGTATCAGCATTGATATGCACAGCTGTGGTTTCAGTTCCGATGCATGGAGGGATATCGAGGTATAGGTTGGTTTCTCCACGCATGCTTCAAACAACTGAACGGAATCTTCAGAATACGCTATCCAACGTCTTCCTATCCGTGTCAATCGTCATCAACCAGAAGCATCCCAACATGAAGAMGCTGATAGCAACATGCTCTCCAGATCGTATTCTGGTGGAGTCTGACTACAACGATGTAACTCGCTGTACCCCGCAGGTGTTGGAAATGATTGAGCTCGTGGCTGAAGTGAAAGGGTGGGTAATTGAAGAGGATTGGGCGGAGAATCTGGATGAATCGGATTGGGGAGCAGTGAGACGGTTATTTGAAAACTGGAAGCGCTTCAAGGAGGGCGGTCACCCGGTACCCGTTGGGAGCAAGCGATCGAGGAGGAAGAAGTTGTTGGAGAACAGCTCTGGGGCGGAGTCGTAGCTGAAGTTGGTGCTAGGGGCCTTTTGCCCACATCATGACCGCATGTAAGATAAGAGCAGAATCATGCAGACACCGATCACAACCCCCATGATTATAGCGTCCCTCCGTCTTCGGGATTTGATCATCCCTATCAAGTTGTTGATACCTGGCATTGTGTCTAGACGCATATGAGCGATGTACACAGCAAGTGCAGCTTTGAACGTACTCATGACTTGGACTATTCGAGTGTTGATCCCCGCTAACGACGTCCGTTGCCTGGAGAATTCGGCGCGTGTCTCGTATGCTTGACTAAGAGGATGGAACGTCGCCAAGTTAGAGCGGGGAAAACAAGGTCACTGCAGACTGAACGCACTCAATAATATCGTCCGTCATACGATGCGAACTGTCAATTCTGCCTCTCTCTGCGAGTAGAGAATCCGCAGCCGATGACTTGTAGGCACTAGGGGCATCCTATTAATACTGCTGCGCGTACCCGAAGGCCAACCACTCACTCTATGTCGTTACGAACTCCAGAAAGTAGAGTCGCTTGGTCGAGCGCGCTCTTCACATTTCCCTGATGCATACCGTCAGATATCTGAGCGAAAGGACGTTGAATTACCGAACGTACCTTGCTCCTCTTCAGTTCTCTAACGTTGTCCTGGTGCAGTTCCCGGTGTCTCTGAATGGCCCGCAGCATCGACGTGGAAAGCAGCTCTGGCTTGCTCGCTAGTTCGCCCAATTGGTCATTGATTTCTTGAAGCTGAAACGCTCCTTAGGTTATATAACAGGTGGGAGTACGTGAGGACTCACCTTCGTCGATAGATCGTCCAATTCCAGTTCCAAATCCTTCCACCGTTCAGGTGAGCCATTCGCCTCCAAATCCTGCGGTCGTGAGAGTGACGATACTAGCTGTGAGTAGGACGTGAGCTTGGCGTCGAAGAGGTTTTCCAGGGTCCGGCATTGTCTGTGTAATTGGTCGTAATTCGACATGGCTGTTGGTAGTATCCCAACCCCGAACAGGCGAATCTGGTAATGGACGCAACATCACGGGGAATGCCGACCCGAAGGCCACGTGGTCATGACGTAATAGCGCATCGCGACGCAAATCCCGGTCTATTCACTTTTTCTCGAGACCAAGACATGGCATTCGCGTCCAAGTAATATGGGATGGTAATTCCATGCAAAAAAAAAACAGAGAAATTAATGCAAGAGAATCGCTGCTACTGTAACAGTCGAACCCTGAGGCTTGCAGCTTTACATACTGTCAAAACCCGAACCACGATTTCGCGGTTTGTTGTGTGGCCAACCTCTTAGCCTACGAAGGGTGACTGATGTGAGCCTTTGGCCTGGAAGAGACGGGAGTGAATCGACCTACCTGCGTCACCATACCTCGGCTTCCTTGCTCCAGGGAGTTGAAGCTTTCTTCGAGACCTCCAAGCAATTGCCCCCTTTCGCCCAGGGCTGAAGAAAGCTTGTTGTAGATACTCGCCTGTGCAGAAGCCGCAGTTGCAGCGAGACTAGCTGCAGTCGTTGATGCACTACCCGCCGCTCCCGAAGGGGACCTTTCAGCGGTCTCTCTCGACCTTTTAGCCACAAGTTCAGCCCTGTCCGGACCCCCGACTAACCGGTATCTCAGCAAAGGTTGTAAGGTATCAAACGAGATGCAGCCTACGGATATTGTCTATCTGGTCCCCTGATGTTGATTGTCCGAAGCTAAGCCATGTCCCCACCAGCGAGGGCGGCCCCATAGATATTGGCTGAGGCTGAGGAATCTTGCAGGGCTTCATAGCGAAATCCACTTCCGGCGGAGAATATGCTCTCCGAATGTCAAATAATGTGCCGTATATGACTTGATTTATTGTTCCGCTTGAGGGACTCGGGGAGAATGACAAGAAGTCGCCACTGTGATCAATGGACAAATGTCTGCGGAGCGATATATGGTTCTCAGATCTCATCAAAGAGGACAACGAGACTTACCCTCGATCCAAGGGAAGTAGCTTGAACCGGGTGATAAATTCGAGATGAGGAAGAGAATACGCAAAAACCTCTTCTTTGTCAGTGACAACGGCCAACGCTCGAGAGGCTACATCAAACAAAGGTGAGATGTTATTATGTTAGAACCCACAAGTGTCCTCACCCATGCGCTGGACAACCTGAGCAGCGATAGCATTTCCTGCGCGAATCCCCCAGTCGGCTTTCCCGATACGGTCGCCAGTAATATTGGTGTAGGTCCTCGCCCCTTTCGCCCCGACCGTGACCAATATAGATGGCGAATTAGGTGACTCCGATCGGTATGAAGACGCTAGAAGAGAGCCAGTAGCACCGACCATGGTTCCCGTCTTGCTATCGAGTACGAAGACGCCTTCATTCAGAGGCTCTGATACGCCATGTGTAGCGACAGGCTCGCCCGAAATCCCCCAAGTTGCTGGTGAGCCCGATGGGACCAAAGTTATCACTTCTTGAGCTCCAGAGTTCTTTGATATGACTAGACGAACACGCAGTATCTCATCTGAAAACGGAACGACCAAATAAGCATAGCTGCTAATGCACGAAAGGGGAGATATTACCTTTCTCAAGGCGTGATATTGTCCATGCCAACGCCTTTGCAATATCAATGCTTGCTCCGCGATGCTTAGAAGGTGAGAGCTTATGCTTGTCCTTGGTATTGGGGTCGCTGCTGTAGATGATGCTTGGTCCACGCATGTCAACAGCAACTACAGAGCCGTTTGAATACGACACCGCGAGAAATCCTGCGCAACTTCCAGTGAGACAGGACCGTTCTGAACGCATTTCAGCTAGTAGTGCCCACCTGTGTCGGATATGCTGCAAGCTTCGACTTTGCCCTTATTCATCAAGCAGAAATACGGCGACAGCTTGCTGTGACTCTCGATGGGGGAAGAATGAAGAAGGACGATATCGTTGTTGTGTGCTGCCTTGGATGAAGTGGGCGGTGAATTGAAACGATGGACCACAACTTCTCCGGTGTCAAGCACAGTTGCGACCTCTAAAGCTTCGGTAGCGAGATATACGGCCTGGATCGCAGGAGGCTCCGAGCTAGTGCATTTGCCGCGAGACAGAAGTTCACCCCATACACTTTCCAACTCCACCGTGAGGGCCGGCAAACGATTCGGGAAGTGACCAGTGAATGCTTCCAGTTCACCGCCAACCAGCAACTGGGCGCTGACATCAAAGAAAAGGATGCGGAGGTTTGCATTGTAGGTAATCATGAGACGATGAGGTTGGTACTATAGACACCATTGCGTGATTATGAGATATATATTTCGGTATTAACAGCCTACGCACTTTGGTTAATCGTATTTCATCATGTTTTGTCTGGTCTGCAAAGGCTTGGCCACCGTCAAGCTTAACGGCCAGTGCACTTTGTGAAGGCGGCTTTCCGGCTTCACAAATCCTTTCATATGCGTCCGCCTCCAGTGTCAAGAGGTGGCCACCCCTGAGGCCGGCGCCGCCGCTCAAGGGCGAGAACGGAAGAGTGAGATCAATGAACGGTGGGAGGTCGTGGTGTTCCACGAGATCAACATCGGTTTCATGGGGTTGCGATGGCTGAGCACCCTCTGACGTTTGGCTTTCACTCTGAATGGACCTAGAAGGTGGGAATGTGTAGGCCCGAACAATGCGATCCCCGTCTTTGGTAGCCACTAGGAGAAGAACCGCGTATGGATCGTACTGGCCTGCATAATGGGGGCTCTCTTTAGGAACCAGGAGAAAGTCTTGAATTTCACCGCCAACTGCGTATTCAGCCAAGTCGACTGGGCCAAGGGAATTCACCATAGCAGCGCGGAAAATGGGGTCCAGTTCGCCAGGCTGTGTCTTGGTCCCTGCTTGTGGCTGAAAGGGAGGGAACCAAAGAACTGTCGCATTTCCGCCGTGCGTTGGGTCTAGACCTCCCAGCACAGTCAACGTAGTCTCCCCACCACGAGGATCCGTCGAGTTTGAATAGCCACTCCAAGCCATCTTGATGACAGGTTCTCGAATCGAGAGCTGTTGTGTGGCTTGGCCATCGACTTGAAGATGAGCTTCTAGTTTGACCGAATCGATCATATGAACGTTGTCCTCGTCGAAAGTGAATACAGTTAAAGGGGAATTATCGTCGTCGACTGCCCAGAATGCCATAGCCCCATCAGCATGCCCGACTGCGAAGAAATGGCCAGATGGATGGATTGCCAAGCATGTCACAGGAGGCTGGCGGTGTGTTAGTATGTCCTATACCACCATGTTCGTTGTGAGACGTTGAAGACGGAGAAGAAGAGTGACTCACTCCAAACCCGTACCCTGCCCCACCGGGCGCCCCAGGTGGAAGAATCAGCTCGTATGCCCTGACTGTCTTTCTCTCGGTCTACATCACAGATCAATACAGTTGAATGTGGACAACAAACAGCAGGATCCTCACAATATCGCAGAGAACGACACCGCCTGTGAAGACACCATTATCCAGACGGTAGCCATTGAGAAGGAAAGAATAGAACTACCTTCATAGGCGATAAATATCTTGTTCAAATCTCGCGGGTGGAGAACTTGATCTACACATGGCTGCCTGCGAAGCTCTCTTGAATAACGCCAAGGCTGGCTCGGCACATCATAGCCTTCACTTACGACTTCGAGTCAACCATAGAAGACACACCCTGCGCAAGCATATCCTGCTGGTATAGTTTCCACATATTGGGCACGGTGTAAGGCGACTTTCGCAGACAACCTAGATCGTAGGTCTTGATTTCGCCGATCTGTAAGGCAAGAAACACCTGTGGGATGGTTCAAGACAAATTGAAAGGGGCATGCGTGAAGCAGACACACATGGGAGAGGGAGGGGGACACATGGATGGTGCTGTTGGCCTTGAGTGAAGTGCTAGCGGATATTCCAAGTAGATGCCCACTTTACAGGGTCGAAACGCGCCGAGGTTAGGTATTCTGGGGCCCCAAACGTTGCTAAATCCCAAACGTGAAGTTGATTGTTGTTGTCTGGGAAGTAAGAGGGTGATAGTTAGATCCTCCAGCGTGAACTCCCGAGAAGGGCTCTGACCAATGCACAGAATCTTGCAGGACGGTAAGGAGAAATTGAGGAATTTCACGCCGACAGAGGAAGGCGTGTTGATCTTAACATCAACTCCTGGACCGCCGTAGATGAATATCGATCCTGAGGATGTCCCTGTAGTGACGAATCGGCAAGTTATCATTTATTGGCAAGAAGGAGTACCTACCGATGGCGAGAAGCCTCGTAACTGGTTCCAATGCAAACGCTGTAACGTTCAATGGAACATTGAGCGTTCTCAGATGGCCGATCACCCAGTCGTTCTCATCTTGGAGGTCATTCGAAAGCTCTAGAAACGAAGTCTGCTGCTGTTTCGAGAACATTCCTTCACGCGTGGTGGAGGTGGTGGTAGCGGTAGTGGTAGGGAGAAACTAGTAAGAATGAATAAGATTGATGAATGAGGACATATTAGTGGGCAGGCATCACAAGGCGTGGTATCTACCGTAATCATGAATGCGATCATAGTGTACATATGCGAACTACCAAGAAATAATGCGTAATGCAAGAAAAAGAGTGTTCTAGGGATACATGTTCGAGACACGGACAACATACAGAAAGAAAATCCTACAATGGTTGCTATTGCTGGCGCGACATTCCGGGCCCAGTTCCAGCGCCTCGAATCTTACCCAACCAACTTCGCTTATTCGACTTGCCACCAGACGGTGGCGGGGGAGCGAAGGTCAGAGGTGGCAAGACGTTTAGCGGACTGTTTGTGAGATCTGCGATAAAGGGGGATGCAATGGCTGCTACTGCCGGATTCCTGCGAGGAGATGGCAAAGGCGCTACGGGACGAGCGAAATTGCGGACAGGGGTGAAGCCAGACTGAAGGCTGCTCAGTACTCTTCTGACGCGAGGTGTCCTATTTTCAATGTCATTTCTAGGGACACTTTCAGCTGTGAAGGCTTGGGGCGGCATATTGTCGCAAACCTCAAAGTCATCAGGTGCACGCCGCTTCTTCCCTGCAACGCTCAGCGTCTCTCCAACCGGGCTTGTAGGCTTCTCGGGCGCCTTGCTATGTTGGGGGGCAGGCGGAAGCTGCGTCTCTGGGGTTTTTGCGCGCAGTGCCATCGAAGGACCCGACGCTACACGAGACAGGGACCGAGAACTCGAGGTGGAAGGGCGGTTCTGGGTTTGCGCCAGTGAAGCCTGGTTCGAGCTCATGGAACGGGGTCGACTTGAAGTATCTGCCAATGGCGAGATCTTGGAGGTCGCATCACTCTTGGACTCTGCCTTCGGTGACGAGGCCTTCAAAGTCGCCAGCTTCGTCTGGAGTGTCTGAACCTTCCTTGTGAGGGATTCGACTTTGGAGGCCAGCTTCTTATTTTCCTTCAGCATCCTACAGTACTGGTTAGTTTCTCGTGTTCAAAACGACAGCCTATGGGACGTACTCCAATGTTCGATCGTCGTTCTCTTCAATTTCAGCGCATTTCTCCTTCAAGAGCTGGTCCATCTCCTGATTGCGCTCTTCCATCTCGGCTATCGTTTGTTCCAGGTTACTCTTCGATCGCAAACGTTCCACCTCCCGTTGCGCTTCAGCCATCTCCCGCTTGTGCTGTGCAGTGAGCAGGCTCAGGTTCAACGTGACCTTAGCGTTTGCTTGCTCTGCAGCGTCGAGTTTGGCTCGAACGTCGTACATCTCTGACTTCAGGGCTTCGATAGAGCGTTCCCTAAAGGAAAGAAATTCAATATCATGAAAGGCACGATAAATATCGCAGAACCTACCTCTCCTGAATCTGGCCTTCGAAATGCCTTTGGAAAGTTTTATTTTGCTCGATCTTGGCTACAAGGTCGGTCATTTGTTCTTGAAGGGCTGTTTTCTCTTCTTCGGATGCTAGACGATAATTCTCGGCCCTGTCAATCTCCTCCCTGAGCCTCTCCAGGTCTTGCTGCAACTCCATCACGACCGCATCGTGCTGCTGCTTGTAGATCGAGAACGCCGACTCATGTTCATGCCCTTCAGAACGCCTTGATTGCTGCTCTTCTTCCAGTCGCATCGACAACTCGTGAACTTGATCATTCAGCTTATCGAATTCCTGAACGTTCCTCTCCTCCAATTGGGCAAATCGGTCCTTCTCGGCGTCAAGTTCATCGCGCACGGACTCGAGGGTGTCGTGTAGCTGGTCCAGCTCGCTGACGAGTCTCTGCCTATCTTGCTCCAGGCGATCGAAGGATTGCTGCGCTTGCTCTCGGTTCTGCCTCTCTTCCGCAAGCTCGGCTTCAAGAGCACCAGAAGCCCTGCCACGTTCTGTCTCTGCTAGACCAAGTTCGTCTCGGACCGCCGCCAATTCCTCCTCTGTCTGCCGCTTGGATTCCGTCAGAGACTTCATCGCGTCTTCATACTCCTGCAACTTCGACTGATAACTCGATTCCGCATCGGCGAGTGCTGCTTCGAGGGAAGATACTTGGGACTGAAGCTGCTCCAAATCGCGCTCCTTGCCTTGTCGAACCAAGCTCGCCTCACTGGAGCGCTGCAGAGAACCGTGTTCCAAGTCGCGAACGCGGTGTCGGAGTCGCTCAAGTTCCATCTCCAGCTCTCGAGTCGCCGTAGAATGCGCTTCTTCCATGCTTTCCTTGGCGTCCCGAAGCGAATCCATTTCGTCCTGTAGCGCGGCTGATTGGACGTCGAAGTTCGATTTCAAGGCATCCGTGCTGGCGATGGTGCTGGCGTACTGACCCTCCAGACTGACGATCTGAGCCGTGAGCTGGTTGATCCGTTCATTGTACTTTTGCACAGCGTGCTCGAGGTGGCCGTTTTGCTCCTTCAGCTCGTCGATATGGTCGAATGCGTCGTGGAGTTGTTCGTTCAAGGAATCAGAAGGGGTTGAGCTCTGGATTGCTCGCCGGGCTTTCGCAACGGTGTCGAAAAGGACCGCAACCAATGATACCACAGTCGAGTCGCTTTGTTCCACCGAGCTTTCCAAGGCTTCCATGGCTTCTTCCATTTCTTCCACCCGCCCCAATGCATCATCCCGAACCTCCCTAGCATCAGCACAATCTTCGACCATTGCCGCCTTCTCCGCAGTCATCATTTCCAGCTCCATCGTCATTTCGCCGAGTCGCTCTTCTTGAAGGCGTATATTGGTTTCAAGACGTCGAATGTCATGCTGGTGGATTCCAACCTGCTCCGTCCTCCTCATAACGCGCATTTCGAGCTCCTTGATTTGTTGTCGGAGGCTCTGAGTAGCTTCCGTGGATGACATGGACGACAGTTGGTGGAATTGCAAGTCGCTATATCGACGCTCCGCTTCTGCCACCTCGTCTTGAGCCTTTTGCAGATCGGCCTCGAGATTGGTGACTTGGAGGACCAGCGAGGTTCGTTCCGATTCGACTTGTTCCACGGTCTTGGTCAAATCGTCTATCTGGCTGGAAAGGTCTTGAATAGTTCTATTCGCCTCCTGCTGACTGAAACGTATAGCCTGCACTTCATCCTCCCAAGGAGCTTCCTTCTTCCGCAGGGCTTCGGTAAGATCATCTCGTTGGCTGGTCACGGCGTCCAGACAAAGCATGGTGTCCTCCAACTTGCCTTCCAGCTCCCTCAACTGCTCTCGACCGACCTGATCTATTAGCTCCTCTGACCCATCAGGATTCATAGCGCGATCCACATAGCCGACCCGGCCGACAACAACACCCAGCGCAGTCAATGCTCGCGAAAGCCGCTGCAGCTCCTGGTTCTTCTGCCTCATTCCCAGGTCGTAGGCTGCCTGCACATCTTCCAAATGTGAGTGCAAGGCGTCCATCTCCAGCTTCATCTGACCGATGGTTCGAGCAGTTTCGTTGGTGCCAGCGGATGTGGTTGCCATTGACACTGAAAGCTTCGCCTCTAGTGCCTCGATCGCGAACCTCGATTCGGACTCGAGGAAGTGAACATCCCGTCGAAGACTATCGCGCTCGCCGCGGAGGCGATCAATGGCAGCCAAAAGCCTCTCGATGTATTCGACGGCACCTTCGTCGGGCAATGGTAACGTAGTGTCGGCGTCATCAGCCGTGGGGTCGCAATCATCATCCATAGATGTGTCCAGCGGACTGGAAACAAACACATCAATTTTTGATAAATCTCTGACAATCAAATACGTACCCATTGGCAGACGAATGTCTGCGTCCTTGATTGGCCAGTTCCGAACGAGCAGTGCTCAGCTCTAGCAGGAGGGACTCCTTTTCTTCCTTGAGTTTTAGGAGCTGTTGGACGAGTTTCTGAGTGCGGCGACCCTCTTCTTGAAGTTTCGATTCTGCTTGTTTCCACTTCTTCTCCAACGCCTCTACGTCTTGGGCATTGCGTAGCATGGATTCCAATGCCGATATCTTGGCCTCATCCTCCTCGATACGTTCCAATAGCTCTTGCTCCCTGCTCCCTCCCGAGTCACCTCGCAGATAGTTCAACTCTTCGTCCTTTTCCGCCAGGACAGCTTCCAAATCAGCCACCCGGCCGGTCATCCTCTTCTCCAGCGCGTTCTTTTCATTTCCTACCCGGTTTGCCTCCGCTTGTACGGCAGTCAATTTCCTGGTCACAGTCTCCAGCTCCTTCTCCCGTTGCTGTAGTGTGGCGCGCAGTTCACCGAGATCTGATTCCAGTGTCGTGATTCTGAAGTTCGAAAGAGAAGAAGAGCGCGGACGATGGCTTTGCTTGCGCTTCAAAGAACTGCTCGAGGGGGTTTGAGAAAGCAGATTTTGAAGCTCGCGTACGCGCTCCTCAAGCCTGCCCTTGTCTCGTTCGAGAGACCTGCAGCGTTCTTGGTGTGTTGTTGACTCGTGCGACAGGGTTTCCAATATGGCCTCGAGGTCTCGTGTTCCCAGGTCGGAAGACTTGACCTTTTGCTGAGCAGTAGTGAGGGTTGCCTGTATGTTCTGGACGTTAAGCTTCTCGTCGCGAAGATCTTCTTTACATTCCTGGAGGTCGTTCTCCAACCCCAAGGCCCTTTCGGATTCGGCGCGTAGCTGGGGTTGAAATCAGTGGACTGGACCGTCGGTGCCAACCTCCTAAGGCCTCACCTTGTTGACAGTTTCATCGTAAAGCTTCTTCAGCTCGTCATATTCGTTGCTTCTTCGGAGCAGTTGTGTTTCGTAGGAGGCAATTGCGGTTTCTTATTTCAAATCAACAACGATTCTCGATGTGAACATACAACAAACGTACCTCTGGATGAGAGTTTCTCTCTCAGAGCCAATACTTCGTGTGAGGGGTCATTCTGACCCACTCCCCATGTTGCCATCGTCCAGCAGCGAGGTAGAGTCGCGAAGGCAAGAGACAAGAGTTCGGTCGCCACGGACAGACCAGACGAAAGCGGTTGGTTGGTCTGAGTCACATGACCGAATCGTCGCGCGTCGCGTATGTCACGTGCATTTCACCCCCTAAAATATTTTCCGGAAGAGATAGCGGAACAGGCCAGCGGACTATGACTTAATTTTTCTCTTGTGAATCGGGCGGGCAGCAGGACGGTTTTCGATTGCCGATTATCTTTACTCCAAATATTGCATCATAATTCTGATCCTGTCTGCTTGCGTACCCGCCCGAGTTGCAATGGCTGGGGGCCATAAAAACCGTCGCCCGTTTATCTGGCGGGCCACCGTACCTCGTCTTAAATCATCCAGACATACCCTCCTTCAAATAGTCCTCACCATTGATTTTTATCTGCTATGTTGAACGGACTTCTCAAACCTCAGGCTGCTGNCCCCCCCTCCTATGTCACAGGCACCGACCAAAGTTACCCTTCATCTTGGTCACCTGCCTGACAAGACCGACATCAAGGCGCCGTGGCCCCGTTCCCCTGGCGCGGTAAGTTCATCCCACCTTTTATGTCGGACGAGGTGCTGAGCTACTTTAGGTCAATCCCAACAACCCACCATGGCCCGCATATCGCGGTTACCATGAATTCTCGTTCGCCCACGCCACCATGCAATCCCGCCTGCCAACGATCCTTGGCAAGGCTATTGAGGATGCTATCCGCACGCTCAATAACGAGTCCGACGAAGAACGCGTCGTTGACCTGTCGCAGTGCATCCAGAGGATGGAGGAACTGATGACCGACCTCAGCGGCAACGCCAAGCTGCGTCCCATCGTTGACGATGGCGAAGCAGACGTGGTGACCTGGAATCGGGAGATTACCAAGTTCTTCATCGGCAAGGACTTCATGAGCGCACCCTGGCTCTTCGCTGAAGCCTACAAGTATCGCCGCTTGCACGAGTGCTTCAGCGTTAGCAAGTACTGGAAGGGCTACGACGTGTTCTACCGACAGAAGGTAAGCTCACCCCACCCCTCATGCTTCAAGCACGGTCTTTAATTATGTCTCTGCAGAACGATACCTTTTCACGATCTAACGAAGCAGTTTTCGAACTCGCTATGCGTTTTGCAGAGCCGACGGTTAAATCAGCCAACGAAACCGCCGACTCCCTGCGTCTCATGTTCATGGAATTGACTCAAGGTTCTGTCCTTCATATTCATTCATTGCCCGAGTATTAACTAAATTTTTTACAGTTTGCCTCTGGGGCAACTCTACCGATCTCTCTCTGCTCATCAATATGACGGAAGAGCAGATTCGTTCCCTGCAGTCGACCGGCGGAGACGACTTGGCTGCTACAGAGCAAAATATCCTCGGTAACGACCTCGAGCGACTCTGGAACACCGTCAAGTCCTTGCGCAACAAGGAGGGACCTCGCAGAATTGATTTCGTCCTCGATAACGCGGGTTTCGAGCTCTACTGCGATTGCGTCTATGGTAAGTCGAAAAGCGCTCTGTTTCGACATATGGAGGTTAATGATCATCGATCAATTCAGCGGATTTCCTTATCCAGAGCGGGCTCGCTACGGAAATCCGCTTCCACGGGAAGCGCTACCCCTGGTTCGTCTCTGACGTCACCAAGAAAGATTGGGACTGGCTTCCCAATAACATGGTGTACGGTAATCTATTCCCCAACGCCTCCGAGGTCGAGATGGAGGCCCTCCGAAGGCTTGGCAGGCGATGGAAGGTGAGCACCCTTTTTCTTTTCTTTTATGTCCCTCGTGATTGACGATATGGCCTCCATAGCAATATGAGCAAGAGGGTAAATGGATCTACGAACAGCACCCGTTCTGGTGCACCGGCCATACCTACTGGGACCTTCACTCCGAAGCCCCAGATTTGTTCTTGCATCTCTCGAAATCCGATTTGGTCATCTTCAAAGGCGACTTGAACCACCGCAAGTTGACTTACGATTGCGCCGCACCTGCTAGCACCCCCTTCGACGTAGCTATTGGACCCATGGCCAGTGCCTCTGGAGCTCCAAAGGTCGCTAGCTTGAGGACCATCAAGAGCGACGTCGTCGTCGGCTTGGGTCCCAGTGGCGGTGTTACTGCCAAGCGTCTCGATGAAGAGGAGCCTGGTTGGAAGATTAGCGGCAAATACGTGAGTTCCCTCGAGCCTGCAACATATGTTGATTGTACTAAACTGTCTGATAGGCTGTCGTATTGTTATCGGATGGGCGTCCAGGAGAACCCGTCAACTTTGATTGAATTTAGAGTCTAGAGAAGCGAGTTCGACATAGACGACATAAATATTAGACACCTCGCAAAATAGAAAAGACCTGTTTGTAATACTAGAGCCGGCGTGATTCTATCATGTTATTCATGTAGACATGGAATAATCATAGAAGACGTTCTTCCCAGACAAAACACACAACGAAACGCATTAGACAAAACATTATAGTACTAGGCAAGAAGCGAGGCTGTAACTAATCGAGGTCGTCAGACCAGCCGCCTGGCAAGTTATCACCATTGCGGCGAGGAGGCCGGTAAGTAGGATCTGTGTTGGACCGACGGGGTGGGGAATTCGGTGAAGTAGAAGCAGAACCTCGACCGGAGTGAGGCCCATGTCCCGAAAATGCACCCAGTATGCTCGAAATAAATCCATGATTATGACCGTGACCCCCGGCTTCTCGAGAAGGGGAAGGGGATGGTGGAGACGCCGGACGTGAGGACGCCGTGGGTCTACTGGATGACGTCGATGCTGGTGGCGGACTCGGACTTCCTGGCGTTGCATGATTACCTGGCTGAGGTATCAGAGCATAACTGCGAAAAATTCGTGAGATACAGAACAGTAAACACGGCAGCTACATACGTACCGACACACAGGGCACGTTCCGCTAGATTTCAGCCAAGGTATGATGCAAGGTTCATGGAAGGGATGTTTACAAGGAAGGGTAACAACGATTTGCTCATCGGGGTCATCCGTTTCTAGTTTGAACGTTTCTTTGCAAACAGCACAGTCGTGTTCGAGTGTGGCGGCTTAGGAAGGTGTTAGTGACCACTTCGACCAAAACCAAGACTAATACATACACCCAACTGTCAAAATCTCACGGGGTAGCTTCGCCATGATTTCTTCTGTCGCAGGAACAGGTCGATGAGCGTTCGAGTTTTCCATGATTTGGGTTATAATTTGATCGAGCGCTAAAGACGAATTCAGTTGCGAAAGCTGTTAATTTTCGTAGCTCATACCTTCTTGGTTGAAAACATAGTCTCCCATTCGACCAGGTTCTGGCACCCCGGGACCGCCGAGGCTTGCTGAAAGGAGAGCCGACATAGGGTCACGATTGCCCAGTAGTGCGAGAAGATATTGAGCCATCATTGGTCCGGTAATCCTCTGTTCACCTGGGCCATTGCCACCAGGCGGTTGCCCGAGAAACCTAACACAAAGGTCAGATCGGTTTTGAATGCAAAAAGCATGCTTACTGTGATGCAGTAGGAATGGGTTCACCGCTATTTCGCCTTGGAGGCTGTGCACCGAGAGTATTGGGCCCTCCAAAATTCATGGTTCTAGTTCCACCATTGGAACTGAATTGAAGTGAAATGCGGGAAGGCTGGATTGAAGGATTGACATTCAAAGATCTATGTCAAGATGGGGGCAAACAGACTCACTGCTGATGAACCGTCCGGCTGGGTTCTTGCGCCACTCGTCATTCCTCGATCCATGAGCGCTTGTAAGGTAACTGTATCCCCTGATTTAGAGCTGGACGGAGGCCTCATGAGGAAATGTGCTCACGCAGAAACGTGTCAATTCCAGGAGGGGGAGCTTCTCCGTCGAAACCACCATCGTCTCCATGACCAAACTCGCGCGGATCATCATTTGGGTTCTCCATCTAAAGGGGCGGCGTCGATGCAATGAACATAATGAGAGCAATATTAGGGAGTACCTTCTCCACGAAACTTCCATGACACGAGGCACAAATTGGATCAGGCGTCTGTTGAGTGAATTAAACACAGGTCGTAGGTCGGTGAATAAACACGGAGTCATACCATGAGTGGCCTCATCTCGGCGTGGCACTGGGGTAATCGGATTGAATTAGTGAGACTGCAGGAGAGTGATAGAACAGATCGAGTACTTCATGGCAGTACCAAAGAGGTTCTGAGGGTGGCATTGTATCGTCAGAAGTGCTGTGAGATGAGTGTCAAAGGGGGTTGGTGGTGGTGGTCGTGCGGAGAGTCGATGAACACAAAGTCACCCTGATTAGGTATCAATGACTGTGACGTCGTTGTGGGGGCGCGTGACAAATTCGCATCCAGGTCCCCCTGACTTGGCCGTCAAAGGTCCGAGACCTGTCCTTCTTTCGTTCTTACCACCATGGCCATCTCAAAGGTAAATATCTCGTTTCCTTGTCTCTGCTCACGGCACAGAGATGAATTGTATAAATGTTCCCTATTATATGATCTTCATGATCTCACTACTGTTTATACGCTGACACCTCAACCGTCTTATCTATGGGAGGCTGACAATCTCTACTTTTTGGACACAGGTCTTTCCGCGGAAGCAGCGATAAGGCTCTTAGAAGGTTCTAGTAACTACCCATTGTACCGAATGTCCATGAAATCCCATGAACGTGTTGAGAACACAGAACGTTGTCCGTGAGAATCGCTGGTGGTGGTTGTACCCTGCATCCCTCAACGTGTACGTCCACATTCACCACACTCCACTACGTTGGGTGCTGCTCTCCTAGTCCTATTACGCTCCAAGTTCCAATCGCGACTGGAATCTTTGCAGCCGGGCAATGGACCACCAGACGCCTGTGCTCGGTTACTTGAGGACCGTCCCGAGCATACTTGTTGCTATTCATCTAGGAAGCACCGTCTTTACCGCCATCGGAGTGCCTGTATGCATACGAACTTCATGGAAAAGAGTCTCTTCTCCCTTCAGGAACTTCCTTCACCTCCACGATCTCATAGAGCCTGTCGACCTCAAGCTTCCAGCGCGGTTGACTGAGCAGCGCTTGCTCATTTCCTTGTCATGCCTCGAGGCGTTTGCGTGGATAGGTCGAGCGGTATCCCAATTGTACCTACAAGACCTGAGATGGGCAGCAATAGATGGTCTTTACGCCTTGACATGGGTATGGTTCTAGAGTTTCCGTGGACCGCTCATTCAATTGAACTTTCATCCACCCATAGGGTTATATCACGGTGTCCAATCTTGTCAAGCCACCCTTGACCCCGCCATACCTGTTCCTTGCATCCTCGGCTGCCTTGGCATCCCTCGCTTTCTATGACCTCGTGGCTTTGATGTTCTCTGAAGGCATTTTATCTAGTTCAGCAATAACGACCCTGTGTTTCTTGATCCTTCACTGCTCATTCATCGCGGTGGGTGGGTGCTTCCCATTGAAACCATATAGGCCAGGTTTAAACGTCGCCGAACCCAGTTCTGCAAGTCTAGCTTTCACCAGTTCTGCCGTGACCTATTTACTCATGAATACTTTAGATCCCTACATCGGCACAGACCTGTCCTGAAGATAACGTAAATCTGTGGACGTGGAGTTCATTTTCATTCGTTGAATCCATCATTCGTCTGGCGTCGACACGAACACTCAATGAAACAGATTGCTGGAGCCTATCTCCATTTTTCAGCCACAAGAATATTTTCACGAAATGTTTAGAATATAGAGCACGGTATGAGCTCTAGCTTCACCCCTGCTCAGCAGCTGCTTACTTGGTCGATGCAGGCATCCTGAACATTCTCTTCTCCGTTTCCTGCTTGTGTCCAACTCCTTGGACCTGATTCTGGACGTCAGTTTGGAGATGTGGAGTGCCGTCGTCGGTGCGTCTTTTCTTCGTCAGTTTGAGTATAACCCGCTGGAACCTTTCCTTCAGGCTTCGTTCCACCCTACGCGTTGCAGCAGATTCTGTCCGCTCTAGCTGATAACTCCCCTGAATCGCGTCGGGCTGCCTACATCTGGACATTTATTACATTCTTGGCCAATCTTTCCTTCGCCCAGGTGGATTTATATCAGCGATGGCACACACGCCGATGCTATGAAAGAACTCGCGGGCAACTTTTCTGCATGCTCCACTATAAATCCTTGAAGAGGGAGGAAGCTAGCGGCCATATACCTAAGGGTGAAGGTGAAGAATCCAGTGCCGACCTGGGCAAAATTGTCAATCTCATGCAGTGAGCAACATTTTTAGACCTTGCGGGACGATTAACTCATAGTATTTGTGTAGAGGAGACTCATACGCTGTGGCACAGAGATTCTGGGAATTCTCTGGGCTCATAACGGCACCTGTTAGGATTACGATTGCCATGATCTTCCTTTACAAGTATGTCGTTGTGTAAGCTGTCCTTGAGCCTATTCTGATCATTCTCCGCGCAGAGTACTAGGCTGGAGCGCTTTATTGGGCGTTGCGATAGTTGGCATCACTTATATCCTCAACTATCCATTGGCAAAATATAACATTTCCGTAAGCAAGTCTCTGTCTCGCAGTGCATAAGTTCCATTCTAACGACCACAATAGATTACCCGTTCTTCGTGGAAAGCTAAAGACCGAAGAATGAAGCTCGTCGACGAGCTTCTGCAGAACATCAGGTTTTTGAAATTCTATGGATGGGGTCAGTGCTCTCCTGTTCGTCACGATCTTGACGATATTCACTCACGCACACCAGAGTATGATTGGTCTCGCAAGACTGAAGATGCGAGGGAAACGGAGCTCAAATGGCGCGTGAAGAACAACATCGTCGATACTGCGGTATCCTTTATCTGGTAATGACTATCCTCGACGCTTGTCTTCGATATCTGACAAGCTGCGCAGGATATGGATGCCATCTGGGACAGCCTTGGCATGCTTTCTGTGTTACACCCTCATCGCAGGAGAACGCCTCACGGTATCAAAGGCGTTCACTTCAATCTCTCTGTTCTCCTATTTGCAGGAGCCGATGGTTGCGCTTCCAGGGCAAATATTCGCGGTACTCCATGGTACTTCGTCTTCGCTCTTCAGTCGCTTGGACAAAGTTTAATGCCACTTTCAGCATACGTCTCAATGCAACGGATCGAGGAATTCTTGAAGGAAAATGAAGTCCCTTTGTGGGCATGCTCTCTTGAGAGAAGTGTCACACCGCCAGCGACAGAATCCACTCACGATACGGCAGATGTTGGCTTTAAAGCTGCAGCTTTTGAATGGGAGAGTGGTAGCGCTTCGTCAGATGCCCCTGCTCGCTTCCAACTTGGACCGCTGGATGTTGTCTTTCCTCAGGGAAAGCTGTCAATTATAAGCGGTGCCACTGGATCTGGAAAGAGCGCCTTGCTAGAGGCTTTGTTAGGAGGTAAACCAACGCTAGCTTTTGGCAACCGTCGAGTCTTGCTGACCTTTCCGCCAGAGATGCATTGTATCTCGGGGACTGTTATCATCGACAAATCAAACCACCGCGTTGCCTACTGTGCGCAGAGTCCTTGTAAGTGCTTCGTTAACTAGCGATTTTTTGATTACCAATAATATCGTTCTTCAGGGCTCGAGCATGCGACTATTAAAGACAACATACTCTTTGGCTGCACCGCTCCATTTGACGAGGAAAGGTACCATAAGGTCATTTATTCATGCGCTCTGGAGCAGGACCTTTCTATTCTTGATGCTGGTGACATGACAGGTGAGTCTATCTTGCTGCATATCAAAAGACTCGATAATCATTTCTCGTTCGACAGAAATTGGAGAAAAGGGTATCACGTTGTCTGGAGGCCAGAGGGCACGAGTTGCTCTGGCAAGAGCTCTTTATTCCCGAGCAGAAGTTCTGCTGCTGGACGATCCGTGAGTCGCCCTACTGCCAGTAGTATGTGTATACGATGGTAACTGTTGCCATAGATTGGCGGCCGTTGACATGCATACCGCCCAGCACATTGTCAAGAACTGCTTCTCAGGACCCTTGAGTGAAGGACGCACGATTATTTTGGTCACGCATCACATCACACTATGTGTGCCCTCGGCGACATACCTCGTTGAATTGAAGGAGGGAAAAATCTTACATCAAGGAACGACCGATGAACTTCGTTCCCGTGGCTTGCTGCAAGCGATTGTAGAAGAGGAAGAAAAGCCGTTCCAGGAGGCATCAAGCTCGCATACACCTACTGATGTAAACGTGGACGAATCGAAAGGTTTTGCAGCTGCTCGACCATCGGGAAATGGCAAACTGGTGGAGGCGGAACATAGGGCCGAAGGGCGAGTCTCCCTGAAGACCTACCTTACCTACATCCGTGCAGCTGGTGTCTCCTGCTGGATTCTGACCTTTGTGCTCCAGGTCACAATCAGGGTTATTAATATTGCCAATCAGGTGCGCGATGTCCTTAATGTCTTGGCCATAGTCTCAACAGAATCATTTTTAGGTGTTTCTCGCAAAGTGGGGCGAAGCCTACGAAGAAAGCGCCTCAACTCATCCATTTGCCACGGCCACTATCACAATTCCCTTCAATTATCCATGGAGCAACCTCCCGTCCCCAAATGTCGATGTCACACCTTGGCTCAAGATGTACTTCTATATTGCGACTGCAGGAGGACTGTTAATCTTCTTTTACATCGCCCTTGGCTATTATGTCAGCCTTCAGGCTTCTCGTGCGCTTTTCATCGCATTGCTACGACGCCTCACGCGTGCACCTCTTCGGTTCTTCGACACTACACCGGTTGGCAGGATCCTCAATCGTTTCACCTCAGATATCAACATTATAGATGGGGCATTGCAAGGATCTGCTCGGAACTGTCTTGCTGGCACGCTGAATTTCCTGGCATCGTTTGGTGTCATGCTAGCTCTTGTGCCCGCCTTCGCTCCTTGGGCTCTTTTCATCGCCTGGCTATATATCAGGCTGGCGCCACCGTATATCAGGGCCGCAAGAGATCTCAGGCGGTTGGAATCTGTGGCACTGTCACCCGCATTTGCTGGATTTGACGAGCTGTTGCGAGGGATCACGCATATACGGGCGTTTGGAATGGAAAATCGATATCAAGATAACTTTTACCGAAAAGTGGATAAATTCCAAACATTTGATCACGTTTATGTGAGTATTCGATTTCTCTCGTGTTGCTCCTTGTCGTTGAAACAACTTCTGTAGTGGCTCGTGAACAATTGGCTTAGTTGGAGATACGACTGTAAGGGCAAAGATTCAACGACCGTTCGCGTGCTGACCATACCGACAGGCTTGGGATCGGTAGTCGTATTCGCCGCAACGTTCTTCGCGCTCTACCAGGGCATTAGCGATGGCTCGGCTGGGCTTGTCATTGTTCAGGCAGCGGTGTTCGCAGAAGCAAGTCGACGGCTTGTCCGCGTCGCTGCTCAGCTGGAACTGGACTTTAACAGTGTGGAGCGTGTGGTCGAATATCTCGATGTCCCTCAGGAAGCGCCTGCCATCATCCCCGATCACAGACCACCAGCCTATTGGCCATCCAACTCCGGATCTCTGGTGGTCCAAGATCTTGAAGTCAAGTATGCCCCTCATTTACCTTCGGTTCTAAGGAACATCTCTTTCTCTGTCAATCCTGGAGAGAAGATTGGTGTGGTAAGCTTGAATGACTCCATATGTCTGGGCCAAGACTAACGAATGGTAGGTCGGAAGAACAGGATCGGGAAAATCGACGCTCGCATTGTCCCTACTTCGAATGATAGAACCAACCTCAGGATCGATTGTGTAAGAAAAATCTGTACCCTCATCCAGTCCTCTCAAGCTGAGTGTTCGTTCATACAGGGTCGATAATCTCGAAATCTCGAAACTGGGCCTCGAAGACCTCAGAACAAGAGTCGTACGTTTCTCCACTTGTCGTTGGCTGCTGTGGAATATACTAAACATCCGTCGAGCAGACCATTGTCAGTCAAGATGTTTCGATGTTTTCCGGGACTATAAGAAGCAATCTGGACCCACTGCAGAAGTACAGCGACGAGGAACGAATGGCGGTTTTGGAGCGATGCCATCTTACATCTCGCCTTGCTTTCCGCCCATCCGAGGCAGAACCTACCTTGCTTGACATGCGTGTCGGCCAAAACTCACTGAGCGCTGGAGAGAAGCAATTGCTTGCTCTAGCGCGTGCAGTTCTGCGAGGCACCAATATTATTATCATGGACGAGGCCACCTCGCAGATCGACACAGAACTCGATGATAAGGTTGGCTGTTAGTAGTTTCGTGCCGTTCGACATCGCAGCTGAACGTATTATTGCAGATCCAGAAAACGATTCGCGAAGAAACAGCAGGAGCTATAGTCATCACGATCGCCCATCGGCTGAAGACTGTGATGGACTATGATAGAATCCTTGTTTTGAGCGAAGGCGAGATTGCGGAATTTGACACTCCCGCAGCGTTGTTGAAGAAAGACGGTGGCAGCTTCCAAAGCATTTGCAAGCAAAGTTCAGACTGGGGTATCATTTCGAGAATTGGGAGTACTATATAGTGGATCTGTAGGTTTCAAATCTCAGAATTCAGTTCTTGTATTTAGAGGAAGTACCGGGCTATGAATAGAAGAGTTCGATCGCGATGATAACACCACACTACGTATGCCCGCCGCGATGGCACGCGCACACTCTTCCACTCTCATCTCACCGCCAATATTCGTGACACCCATTCATACCCTTCGCCAGGGAGCAGAAGCCAAGGAGAACGCCAATGCGTGTACATCGATTCTTAGTGCTCGCCACAGGCGTCCTGAGCACGCCAATCGCATGGGACGAGAAACGGGGCCTTATAGAGCTGCTTGACGGGCAGGCAACCTCAGCTACAGTGATACCGGCTGGCAATAATGCCCCTTCTCTGGCGGGAGTTTTCGACACGGCAACCCCAATATTAATGCAGACAGAGGGAACGATGACGGCGCACCACCGACATACGACCACCACGAACATCGCAGGCGAAACAGCCGCCAGCTCTGTTACAGGCCTACACGCCCTGACGGCGGCTGCTTCGGCCCTCCTTCCTCAGCATACAGAAAACACAAAAGCGGGTCATGGCCAAAACGCGGATGCGAGCATGGGTACCGCGAGCGCCCGRCCCACCCCATCTATCGCGAGCGTTTCTGCGACAAACAACGATATTTCCTCTACGCCCCCAGGCGAGTTGGCACAATGGAAAGTAATTGGAATAAGCATCATTTGCGTGACGTTTGTGGCCATTATCATCATCGCGGTGACGTTCTTCGACACCTGGACTGCGTTCATGAAGGACGTCATTGGATGTGGAGGGTGTCGGAAAGGCCGAAAGGATAAGAGGGACGAGCCGCATTTGGTGCCGGATTGGAATAGGAGGACTTGGGAGTTCAAGTTGGCGAACCAAGATGGGCATAGGTATCCCACTATGGCGTCGATGGACTCGATGACCAAGGCTCACAGCTTGACCGAGAGTACGTGGTTTTTTTTTTTTCGTATCGGGGGCAAAGTGCTCATGAATAACAGGTCCCTCCACAGTGGATTATGGGCACCATGCAGAGCAGGCTCTTGGGAGGAAGCTAAGCACAAGATAAATATGGCTGAGAAGGACTCGGACGCGGGCGACACCACCAGAGTTCATGTATTCGAAGGCGTAGCAGGGATGTTATTTTCTAGATAGTCCGAGATAGCGATACCTGCCGCTCCCACAACAAAGAGAGATAGCGAAATTTTTGTCCTTGTTCTGGCAGGCAGTGCTGGGGGCCATGAGTGGATTTTGGTGAGATATTACTGAGAAGAGAAGCTTACCCAGCCATGACTGCAACATGTTCCTGCTTTGAACAGGTGGAAGGTTCTCCTTGCTGTATTTCGAAGGGTTGGTCATTGTGGTACGTGTCGTCCAAAGGTTCTGGACGCTGCTGAGCGCGACGAGCGCGATGTTTGCGGCGGTTTGAGGATAACCTGATACTCGGCCCGGAGTAACCGGGGTATCAGCTTTCTTTCCGAGCAACCATGTTTACCGGGCTGGTGGGTCTCTATCTATCCATGAGTCTGTCGCGTTCTTGAGGTTCAGCGCAGATTGAACACGTTGGAAAAGTCTCCTCGATAGTGACCGATGCAGCGGGATGCACCCTGAGGATCGCTGACTCTGCCCCGATTCTCGGGGACTGCAATATTGGTGACTCGATTGCAGTCAATGGTGCTTGCTTGACCGTGGTCGAGTTCTCCAAGGATGAACAGGGCGGATGGTTCACGGTTTGGCTTGCCAACGAAACACTCGATAGGACAGACCTGGGTACGTGTTGGCTCTATCAAGCGTGGTTCTCTTATTGACCTGCGCTCAGGGGAACTGAAAGTCGGAGATGGCGTGAACCTGGAGAGGGCCATGGGAGGCCACGGCAGGTTTGGAGGTCATTTCGTTCAGGTATGTAGTTTTTGAACAGGCGTTGAGCAACAGTAACATCCTCCGAAGGCCCACGTCGATGGAACTGCAACGATCGTCGAACGTATCCCCGACGGCGACTCACTCCGGTTGACCTTCCAATTGCCTGAACCGACACCAGAACGGCCGTCGCTACTGCCATTCGTCATCACTAAGGGATACATCGCTGTCGACGGTGCCTCCTTGACGATCACCGGGGTCAACGATGCGGAACGCACGTTCAGCCTCATGCTCATTAAACACACGCAGGAGAAGATCACCCTGAGCAAGAAGCCGATCGGAGCCAAAGTGAACGTTGAGGTAGAGATGGTTGGGAAATATATCCAGAAGAGCGTTGTCGCTGCGCTCGGCGGTGGAGACGACAGCAATGGGCTTCGAGGGCTCATTGAAAAGGTGGTGGAAGACGTATTGAAGAAACGGGGCTTGTAGTCGATATGTAGTGAAATCAAATACAATGATTTGGAGGCGCGCGGGATTGACCGACAGCCGTTTATGTCTTCTCCCACCACGCTCATTTGCTAGGCCTGCCATGGAGGCCACAGAAAGGCGAAAGGTTGCCCCATATCCTCTTCACCGTCGCCGTCGTGCTGAACCACGGTGCTAGGTTACGGTCAAGCTTACGTCTAATAATGCCCCTTCCACGTCTTCAAGACCCCCTTCACGAACCAACTCTCCACGACCACCATCACCAATCAAACCTTCCGAGTCGTCAGGCTCGACGACCACCTTTCGACCCAAGGCGAAGGTAAACAGCGCTGCCACTGTCCGAAAGTCACCGAGCGTGGTGTCGGGTTAGTCTCGTTTTCGTGGTCAATGCCCCATATTCACCAACACTTCCCCAGTCATACCAAGGCCAGCCTCGCCAGCGAAATTTACCAGACCTCAGAATGGGAACCTTTCGCCCACATTCCAGCCTCGAATTGTGACCTCGGTTGCAACGAACAAGACCATCGGGCGACCCCAGACGCCTGTATCTGTATCTGCACCGGGAACTCCTGATGTACGGAGAACCCAGGCTCAGTCCGAAGTAGGGAAGAACCCTACTGCTCGAGTACGAGATGGGGGTGCTTCTCTTCATCACGCAATGTCCTTCTCTTCTCTCCAGACGGCAGGTACGTAGCAACGTCGTCGCTGCTCGCCGATTCCACCTGACGGTTGCTTCCCAGCCCTGGAGAAGAATCCTTCCCCGCCTGCACTCCGTATTCGCTCAAAGGTGTCTAACATCTCCAGGAGCGCGAGTGAAAATCCTTCCCCCTCTTCCCTCCATCCCTCGCCGCGACTCGGACCAACTCAAGTCCGAGTTCGTTCTCCATCAACATCCTCAAACGTTTCTCAGATGGCCAACACTGTTCGCGAGAACCCTTCACCACAATTCTACCCCATTACTACTTCAACATCAGCCGCTAATCCTCATAGGTTTAACCCAAACAGACCTAGCCCATCACCAATATCTGGTCACCATATCTATCAAGGGCTTGCTTTGCTGAATGGTTCTCAAACAGCACCCAGAGCGAGAGTCAACAGTATTGCCAAAGTCGATATATCAGCAATACCGCCACCACCTCTGTCTCCACCTATTTCAGCATTATCCTTTTCTTCAAGGTCGTCAGTTTCTCAATCCTCCACGTCCCACGTAGGAAGTCCCCCCCTCAGCGTTGGCCGACAGGACAAAAAGCGAGAAAGTTCCGCGACGGAAATATACAAGCCAGTACCAGACTTCAGTAATGAAGATTCTCCAGAAGAGCCACTTAGTTCAGGCCGGGACTCTGACAACAACAACAACAGCAGCAGCAGTGAGCTCAAAGTCAAGGCAGCGGCCAAATCCAACAGAAAGGTACGTTTACTCGGAGTCGATGCAGTATCACCACATTAACAACATTTACACCAGATCGCTGATCTCGAAATCACCAACCGCTCCCTGCTCAGCATCAATGCAACCCTCGAAGCCACGAAGAACAGACAAATGAAAGAGATTCGCGAACTTCGTCGGAAGCTCAGGGAGTCCCGGCTGATTCTACCACCCGGCGCGTATCGAGCCTACAAGTCGTCCGTTGGCCCAGAAGAAGAGGAAGAGGAAGAAGACGATGAAGAGGACGACTCGGAAGTCGAGAACGCTGCAGAGGGAGATGGGGATGAGACCTACAAACGGGTTAAACTCATGATCGAGAAGCTCATATCCTCTGGCAAGAAAGCACTAGAAACCAAGATCGAGGATTTCCAGGAAGGCGGGAAGGGTGGTGCGAAGGTTCTCACTGCAGAGGAGGTTCAGTCATGGCACCGGTCGAACAATGACAGCTATTCAGAGCTGGAATCCGATGCGGATATCTCGCAGACGGATATTTCAGTGGCATCTTCGGTTAATGGCGACGATGACGATGAGGAAGGCCCCGAAAGTGGCGGGATTATATCATTCCTCAGTCAACTTACCTTTCCGAGATCTTCTGGGCCTCCCATTCGCATAAGCGAGGCATAAACGGTCGGTGAAACGTTTCTGGGCTCACTCTTCAAGCCACAGCTATTTAGATATGCTCCTTCGCACTCTAGACTTATGATACCCACTGCATTATTATTCCTGGGATTAATATCGGACATCCCGACTTTGATAGCATTAGCCATGCGTTTAATCCAGTCTATGTACGCATTCACGTGTCCATATGTATCAATCCTATTAAAGCTATGGTACCGAAGTAGTACTTGGAACCATCATACTAGATCTAATCATCATCATCGTTGCCTCGCATTAGTTGAGCACGTTTCGCAAGCTTTGGAAAGAAATTTTGAGCATACGAAGAAAGAGGAAACTGATGAATGACTTACTGCAGCAGCGAGATCCATCTGGCCAGGTCCACCTCCAGGTCGAGCAGCGCCCCCGCCACCCGCATTTTGGCTAGGTCGCGGTGCAATCGGAGCCGCAGGCTTAGCACCAGGTTTAGGAGGTATGACGGGCTTCGGCTTGGCAGCAATGGGAGGCGGAACCTTGGCAGCAGAGCTTGAAGGCCTTGACGCTGCGGGAGTGGTATTTTCAGAGGATGCAGCGGGCTTCTTCCAAGGAGTCGCTGAGCCATTTCCACCCCCCATTCCAGGGAACACAGCGATTGGCCTGGCCGAAGCATCTGCCCCTACCGAGGTAGGAGTAACCTTGGGAACGTTGGACGTTGGTCGCGGTCTGGCAGGTGGAGGTGGAGGCGGTGCAGCGGCGGCAGGAACGGGCTCGAGATAGTTGTATGGCGCCCAAGCGTTTGATGCCCCGGGTTTCCCGACAAGCCACCATCCATCTTCACCTTCTTCGATCAACTCTACTTCCTCTCCCTTCTTCAAGGACATTTCACCCTCTTGACCCTGGAAGTCATATTTGGCACGGTACATTGGCTTCGAAGGTTGAGGAGGTGGTGGTGGAGGTGGAGGCTGGGGTCGAGCAACAGGCGGTGGAATTGGGCGGGTGGCAGTCGTTGTCGAAGGTTTTGGCACAGCTGCAGGCTTGGGTTTGGGGGCAGAAGCTGCTGGTGAGGTTATTGGGTTAGAGAGGACAGGGGGTTTAGATTGTCCAGGAAGTGGTTGTGGCTTGGGCTTTGGCCGGGAATTTGTCGGTTTCTGAGAACGGCTCAGTCTCCTGCAGCTTTAATGACAGACACGACTTACGGAAGGTCCGCCTGCCCGCAATAATTTGCCTTGAGTGATAGGTCGAACGACGCCAGCCTTGCGCTTGGCAGGTGGCCGCGAAAGGCTCCCAGGAGGCTCTCCTGAAGGGACATGTACAATATGGCTCTTGTAGGTATCGTCCTTGGCTACGGTCTCGTCCTTGATGAACTGAATTTGTGCTTTCTTGTCCTTCTTCTTCGTGTACTCCAATCTGATGAAAGTGAGCGAGGGCGATTTGGAAAGAACCACTGAACGTACACAGGTGCAATGGTAAGGTTGACTTGAGACTGGGTTAATTGCATCAGTTGTGTAGTGAACTCAGTCTTGAAGTAGCAGCTGAGGACAGGATCTCCTTCCGGCGTCGGACCAAGGTTCAAGATCTAGAGAGTGCGTCAGATTATGCTTATGTTGAGGTGTTTGACTTGCGACTTACAAACCAGTCATCACGAAGAGTAGACATTGCCAAAGATTTGACGGTAACCAGAGCTATTTTGCGATCGACAGTGAGCACTGTCTGCCCTTGCTGTGCAGTTGCGACCACGATATAGACGGCTTTGCCGGTCTGACACCAGTTTTATGAGCGATTTCGAGGGATATGCTTCTGGTATACGCACCAAAATAATATATCGTGGACTTGGTCTACTAGATCGGCCTGTCTTCGAGACGAGGAGCTGCCCCCTTGCACTGAAAACGGCAGATTCGTCGCCTACAGAGGCTTAGATTCAATAAAACGGGGAGACTCATGTTCACTCACGACCAAGACCACAAGCCGACGCAAGCTCCGAGCCCAATGCACTCTTGCCGTTGATATCCAAGTAATCGCCGATGAAACGTCGGTAACTGAGAAGACTGAATCTTCGCCTTTCCTTTCGACCGGCAAGCAATTGATGGCCATAATCCCTAATCTGTGCGTACGCCAGGCCTTCCTTGTTGTTCTTCCAGAACCGCTGTATACGTCGAGCACATTCATGCTTATAGCGCATGTAATTCCGGAACGCTCTTTGAATTCGAGCGGCCATATTGTGCCAATAACGATCCCGCATGGTTTCCAGTGCGAAGAGCTAGCAAACCTGCGGGTGAACGACCGGAACGAGAAAGGGACAGAGTACTCACAGTTTCCGGGTTCTTGATGAATGCTTTCGTCACACCCATTTGCCACTCCTCCTTCGCGATACCAGTGTCCTTAAGGATCTGCTCACAACCAGACTTCGCATCTCCTGTCCAAGTATATTCGCCAGCGTAAGACGTGTGGGGCGACAAAAGATAGAATCGTTCAACGATCTTTTCGAACGTGTTACGATAAGCAAATCCTGCTCGGCGAACCCGAATATTCTCTTGTAAACCAAGGTATTTGATTTGATGTAAGATGGCTTTCGTGTCGTATTCGGAGGAGCTGCGGTTTTGATTAGGCTTGATGGTTCTGATATACCATGGCTTAGCTTTCATGAGTTTTTCGACCAGGGCTGCTGCCGATTGCTGGTGACTGCGTAAGTAGTGTCCAAATATGTCGTGCTATGGGCTTACCTTGATTCTGTCACTCGCTGTTGGAGGTCGCTTCTTGCTGTTGGGATCAGGCCTATCCGGGAAGAGAGACTGCAGGAAAGCGTCTCCGCTAGATCCAATGAGGTCCAAGGTATCCTTGATGAGAGAGTCCTTGTTTTTGTCGGTCATTCCCGCGACGTTGTACATCACATCACCAGCATAATGTTTAACCAAGAACTGTGCCCCACGAGCTTCGAAATGGAGGTGAGATGACAGAGCTGCAGTTCGCTGGATGAAACTGTTGTCTGCTGCGGTGGGGTCGGCATGAGCGGTCGCACATGCGTCATTCAGCGCTGCGAAGACGCCAGGAGGTCTTTTTTCTTCAATCAAGTCACAGACAATCTTGTTGTTGAAGAACTTGATGGGCGTCCACTTGATTTGTTCTCGAACGTATTCTTCCTGCTCAGTCTTGAGAGTCAACTCAATAAAGATCTGCTGCAGCTTTTCGTTGACATAATTGATGCATAGCTGTTCAAACGAGTTGTCCTCGAAGATTTCAAATCCGAATATATCCTAGAATATTTTGTGAGCTCTCTCAACGCGACGCTTGAAACTTGAGATTTACCAAAATTCCGACAACGTGAGCGTAGGCCGAACGGGTTTTCATAGACACGTTGACCCTTGAAACGATCCATTCGAATAGATTGTTGTAGATTGCTTTAGAAAGCGCATCCCTTCCAGAATTGGCCTGGGCGGGGTTGAGAGGGACATCATAGACCGACCCTCTTCGACCACCACGCGTGGTCTCCATCGTACGGGAGGTGAGCACTTTCTGAACGACCGCCGAATCAACCTCCATCAGGTAGGCCACAAAATCAGTGACGCCAGAATCAGAAATATTCGAGCCACCGTCATCGCTATCTTCGAATTGAACATTTCCGAGCCATAGGATGATAGCTAGCATCTTGAAGATTTCGTGTTGTTCCTGAGCGGTCAGACCAATCACGTTCATGGCATTCTAGACAGGGTTAACACGTAGACAATTCACGATTGAATAGTCGCTTACAATGGTGCCTTGGAAGTCCTTCGTATCATCAATATCTGAGACGTCTAAACAGTTGCTCATGCTGGTGTATGCATATGCCTCGGGTCCTTGGAGACCAAAGGCCTCTGAGAATAGTTAAGTTCCTGAGTCTGGAGATATACAGTCAATATCCACGTACCGCGCTGCTCATCGCTGGCTGCTTTCGTAAATTGGTAGAAGATGTGGAAATTTCGCTCATTCTCGATCTGTCCAACCACACGTCCTTTCTCGAGGAGGTAATTGGTGATCTGCGCCCCGACAGGTTCTCCCCGGTCATTGAACATAATTTCCAAGTATTTTCCCTGTTGGATATATGTATCAGCATCGACAATCCATGCGTATCCAAGAGGAGTTGTATACGTACATGTCGACTCGAGTTGTTGTTGCGAAGGGTTTTCGCACAACCAAAGCTTTCAAGCAAGGGATTGGTTGCCAGAACCATATCCTTGATCTCCTGAATGCCGCTATCCTGACCCCCAGAAACCTCAGCGATATACTGCATAATCCGTTTCGCAGCCTCGGTCTTCCCAGCACCCGATTCACCAGAGATGATAACGCATTGATTCTCCTTGTACGCGTTCATGTTGTAATAGGCACCTTCGGCAATGCTGAAGACGTGAGGAGGGACTTCCAGTCGATTCTTGCCCCGGTATCTCTGCAGGACCTCATCGGTGTAGATGCCCAGATCTAGGGACAAGGGGGGGAGGGTCACGACGAGCTTGAACCTATCAACCTGCGAGGGTACTTACCTCTGAACGGATTCACGGATATCAGAACTGAGCCAATGTATGTGTAAATCTCCTGGTTGGTCCATCGTTTCTGCAAGTTCTCGTTGACACTCTCATTGCTGATTGTCGTCAATAGCGTCATGTCAGAAACTCCAACTTGTTTTTTCTTGAAACCCTCTTTCCAATCGGCCTATGTGAAAGTTATCGTACCAAACTCATGCCTTCCTTGGTAGACTAAAGACTGACCTTTGCGACTTTGTTATTGCCAGCCCCCTTCTTCGCTGCTGGGGTTACCTTCTTGCCAGCTTTCTTGGACGGCGCCTGAAGCCAACGTCAGTGGAATTTCAAATCTTCTTGAAGGAGTAAAACTTGCCATATTGTCGACGCCCTAATGTTAGATGAGGTAGAATGGAGTATGAGGTCAAGGAGTGAAGGCAACGCAGCACTGCTGCACAGGTCGCTGCTGTAATCAAATCAGAGTTACTAAATCCATTTGTCGGGAGTAGTTCTTTCATTGAATGATTGATACAAAAAGGGTTGCAACGTATGTAATTGTTTTATTATTTCAACAGTGGTACTAGTACTTTGAGAGTTTGCAACAAACACTGTAGGATATGGTCAGGGATGGAAATCGCTTCCCTGCGCTTGACTAAATCCAATAGCGCTGTCTGCAAATCTGTGAATTGCTCCTTGTACTTGGCAACGGCCTCCTTCAACTTGGCATTCTCGACCTGTGTTAAGAAATTGAGGACACAGATAACAGCTCTATGGATCGACCCCATGTCCTCGCGAGCCTCACTCTGTCCGCCGTCGGAAGGGGGCAAGACCAGCTGCCTCATGATAGGCAGGAATCTGCCCTTCTCCATCTGTAGCTCGTACAGAAGGTTGCACACAGAATCAGTGCTCATGAGAGTGGCCAAGGCTCCCGATGCCGCTAGTCGCGTCGGAAGGTCCTCAACATCGCATATCGCCAATACCAGCTGCAGTTTGGATTTCACAGCAGGCGAGCTTGTGCCATCACCTGCGTATCTCTTGAAAACGTTGTCCGAACCAGAGATAAGGTTGCACACCAATTCCATCGATGCCCGACGGAGGAGGACGTGGTCCTCGAAAACGAGCAACTCGACTCGGCTCAGGAACCCTTCGAGATTCGCGATGCGAGAGGCGACATCAGGACTATGAGACGCAAGGTTAGTCAAGGCCATCATCCCTTCGAATTGTTGGAGTTGGTTGGTGGAGTCGTCTACGACAAGAAGGGATAGAGGCCGTAATGCATCATAAATTGGGCCGACATCGGGACCATAGACGTGGAGGGGGGAGGAAGTGATCGAAAGCTTTGCTAGAGCCTGTATCGCTTCCAATGGAGGTGGCTGCTTGACTGCACTAGCTTTGTCGGCGGTTTGTGGTGGAGAGGCGTGTCGAATGATGAATTGGAGAGCTTTCGAACCGCCAGCCTGCAATACCTGGCCCCTCAGGTCTTTGTCCTCGACAACGCTTAAGTATGCACGAGCGACGCTCTTGTGAATAGCTTGACTGTCCGTGATAAGAGCGAGAGCGGAAAGCTTGGGCAGAAGCCCAGCAGAAACGAGGCGCTGGACACGAATTTTAACGTGTGCGTCGTCGTTTAAAACAGGTTCTTCCCGGCCAGAATTTGAGGTTTGAGAGGCTTTGGACATTTTTTTGAGCCTTTCGATTTGGCGCTGCTCTTCGGTGAGGCGAGGTCGATATCCTACAAGGTTGGCAATGATGGTCGCTACGCCATAAAGAAGGGGAGAGTTGGTTGTCGTTGGACCAGATGGTTGCTTTCGAAGTGGGACGAGAGAAAGAAGGCTTTTCAAGAATTCTGTGTCGCTCGAAAGCCTCTCTTTCGTCTCAGGGTCGGTGCTGAGATACGCGAAACCTTCTATAGCCTCCACTATCCCAGAACTTGCGTCCTGGGAAATGACGATGCGTTTCATCATCGTGGCCAGTTCATCAGCACTAGTGGATGAGTCGCCCTCGGATGGTTCTCCGTTTCCGTCTCCTGCGTCAATATAACCCCCTTGCCACAGTTTGACTCGAGCTACTCCACACGCTGCAGCCAGTTCCTCGTGTTTAGATTGCCTGGACCCAATTTCCAACCATTGCCGAGTGGGTGGCGGTATCACTGCACGACATTTCTTGTGTCCGCTGGCCTCTGCAAGTAATCGAGCAACGGAGAGCGACAGCGATGCTGAAGGCGTAATATCAGCGCTATCCATGATGTTTTCGAGCGTTCCCTCCTTCGTAAATATGACTATCGCTGCCTCAGCGTCAACACGAAATGCTGCGGTGAGGAGGGAGATGCCGCGGATGATAGATGTTTCGTTCGTTTCTGCCAAATCCTGGAGCACTATGGATTCCAGGATCCCTGCCAGTCTCTCTGTAGCAGAGTTCGAAGATGCTCGACCGCTTTGTGGTGAATTTTGACGGACATTTTGACACAGCAAGGACAGAGCTAAGTATGCCTTTGCTTGATCTTGCGATTCGGGGATGAAATGCGTGGAAAGATCTTGTAGGTCGTTGGGGGTCAGTTCGACAGATTTCTGTAGCTTTTCTAGCAACTGGTCCATTGCGAAATAGCTGATACCTGAAAGTAGATTCAGGGTAAGCAATAAGACGTTATTTAGCCAAAGAAAACCCACTTGGAGGCGATCAACAGAGGGCAATCGAGTCTCTGACAAATCCGCGCAACCTTGACATCAACCTCCACCTGGGTGGCTGACAGAAATGCTTCATAAATATTCAGATTCTGCTTGTCGACTTTCTCAATCTTCCTTTGACACGAGCATCCTCCACCGCCTTATAAACCACTATGGATGCCCACGACATCGACATTCTCGTATTTGACGATACTGGACATACAGAAGATCCTTATTTTAGGATTCCTTCGTCGCCTTCGTGGTTCTTCGCACTGGACACCTTGACGCCACCATCGCCTTCACCCTCGGCATCTAGTATCACGTCTCTGGATTTCGACGAATATCCTATCTTTCTCGTTGACTCCGTTGCACAGAGCCCTGTGGAGTCGTCCCCGACTTTGCAGTGTGATCTCTTAGGCAGCCCTATCTCGGACACCGAATCTATATCTTCCATCTGCAGCTTTGGAACCTTTGGACCTCGGGCTCATGCTCAACTTCTGGGCTCAGTTTATGGACAGCCCGAACCTGTCATCGTCGGAAAAGAACCCACCTACCTGCCCTGTGAATCGCCTCTACTTGCCGCCCCATCGATGGACCGTTTCGCTCAGCTCTTTGCTCCTCCCGTGCTCAAGCCTGTACCCCATCCTCAAGCTATACCCAGGGATTTTGCGACATCGCCCAAGACGAGCCCATTGCACACTGCGACTGGAAGAAGCCCTCCGATACCAGACCTAGATCCGTCCAACAGACATTTCGTCCATGGCACTGATGCTCACAGCGTCAAACATGTCCATCCGACTCAGGGGCATAAGTCTGCTGTTAAAGAACGACGGCCAATGGGCGGGGAACGAAAATGTGCGGCGGCAGGTATCAAGGACAAAGGCCACTCCAGAGGACAGCAGGAGCCGGAGTTTGTCTGGCTACATGGTATATCCATCGACCTCCTTATCGACCAGGAAGGCTTCCGATCCACAACGCCGTCATTCAAGTACTCTGGAGTCAACCGCTTTGAGCGGGACAAAACCGCGTGCACTGTCACCTTCAAGGCTACTTCCAAGCAGGGCTTTCAATTTCATTATAACCCTTTCGACAGTTCTCCCGTCCTGCGGCGGGTTACTATCCATGGCGAAGAGAGCAAAGACTATATATCCAAACAAGCCCAACTCACTCTAAAGGCTAATGGGGTGTATTCTGTCCATGGAGCCGAGATATCGTCCTTATCGCCCATGCATTCCCGTCTATTCATCCAGATGGGTCACGATCCAGAAAAACTGGACTGGGAATTCAAATATCGAGTCGAAAATCGTGTCGACGCATACGGACGAGTCATCGACGGCGAGAAGACATTCATTCCGTTGACCTTCACATGTTCCCCTTGGTTACTCCATCCTTCGCAGGGCAAACGAGTCAATCTTATCCACATCTTCAAGAAAGGCGTCGCTACTAAATTGACTGCTGAGAAATTCAATCCTCCACCCGCTCCCATACCCGAGATCTCTATTACCTCTGCCAAT
The DNA here is from genome assembly GCA_004126415.1 of Candolleomyces aberdarensis. NCBI lineage: Eukaryota > Fungi > Basidiomycota > Agaricomycetes > Agaricales > Psathyrellaceae > Candolleomyces > Candolleomyces aberdarensis. The sequence goes on from SDEE01000027.1 coordinate 68,628, forward strand.
CCCGGCTCACCAGGCCTGGTTCAGGACGAATTCATCGCCCCTTTGACAGGGGCTAAACTGCATCGTCGGGCGTGGTCTCATGCAGTTAGAGACATGCACGAGAGACAGGAGGTCAACGTCGGCTCACCGCTCAAAGGGTCCTCTTACGCCAACTCGAATGGTGAGCATCGGGTTGGTGGGTTGGCGCACAGTTCCCCTTCAAAATCGATCCTGAGGCCAGTGAGGAGACGGTCTTCCTCAGTCGGGGAAGGAAGTTGGCTATCAATGTAGAGTATATATATAATATTATTCCTGGCTCCTCGGAACATAAGCCTAGAACTCGCAAACAGCATGGCATGGTGGCCAACCTCATAGTCTGGCTTCAAGTAGGCGCCCAATGTCGGGCCGACCTCGGACCGATGACCTCATTAATCCGCAACAACAATGGGACACGTCTCTCCCCACAGCGCAATCTCACGCAGCTCACTTCTCCTTCACACTTCCCTCAAGCACAATGTCTGTCACCCACGTTACCTCGCTTTCCCAGCTGAACGGAATCTTGTCCAAGTCGAAGGACAAGCTCACGGTGTGCCCATTCCTGGGTCGGTTAATCAGACTTTGAAGCTGACTCGGAGGTTGGTCCGCAGGTTATCGACTTTCATGCGACATGGTATGCCCCAAAGACCTGGCGTTTTGTATAGGCCGCTGCTTACATGAACCTCTCGCTTCTAGGTGCGGGCCTTGCCATGCTATCGCTCCCAAGTTCGAGTCCTTGGCTCGGGAATACAAGAATTCCAACTTTGTGAAATGCGACGTCGATGCAGCAACCGACGTTGCTTCCGAATATAAAGTCACAGCAATGTGCGTACCGCGCTCATCCTTCAACTCAGAAACTGGGAGTACAGCGGTACTGATTTGAGATAGGCCTACTTTCGTGTTGTTGAAGGGGAGTACCAAAGTGGATCAGGTGCGGGGAGCTAACGCCAGGTCTGTCCTTTCGCCGATCTCTTCCGACCATCTCCTTGACGCCGGAAACTGACTGGAAACTCGAAATGTCTAGTGCGCTGGAGGCCGCTATCAGCAAGCATGCATCGGCGGGAAGCTCTTCGTCGACCGCATCATTCTCGGGCAAGGGCCAGAGACTGGGCGGCGGCCCAGCACCCTCGGATTTGACTGGAGAAGCCAGAAGAGCAGTCGGAAACGCAACGGAGGGTGTTTCTGGTGCTTGGGGAAACCTTGATCCTCAGCTCAGAGTATTCTTTGGGTTGCTCGGTTTGTATGCATTGTTCTGGATTCTTGGTTGATGGTACATATTTAGTCGCGTTATTCAAACGTGTATCTTACATTTATTTGAAAGGCTGGTGATGATACATAGTATTGTACATGAACATATCGAGAAACGGTAACCAAGAGATGAGAACTTTGAACAGACGTAAATGCGCTCCTCAGGCCCAACCCATTGCAACGAAAGCATTGCGAGCGGCCTCTTCTTTGGCGGTCTTCTGCTTGCTCGAGGTACCACGTCCACGCTCGACTCCGTCCACTAAGTGAAAATGTTAGAGCGTCTGATTTCCAGGATAGCATATAGAGGAGACACGAACTGATACAACAGACAGTCCAGGACGGGGTATGGGCTGCTCCTTCTTTGTGAGCAGAATAGTCAATGCTGACGCGCCTCTTTGTAGCAGTCTCATGTACAAAGGACAAGGAAATGAAGTTCGTGGGGATGGATGGAGATCCCGCGGGAGGTGCATTGGACGCTGGGTAGCCTGGGGGAGGGCCTGGAGGAGGGCCTTGTGGGTATCCGGGAGGAGGCGGGCTGGCGGACGAAGATGACGCAGGAGGAGGTGGATTCGGATCTTGCATCGGAATATCTTCATCTTCAACTTTCACTCCTTCCGAGAGGCTGAGTAAACCAAAGATCCAGGCGTTAACCACTTGGGGACCTCTGGAGTACTGGAGCGCCCCGACGTAGGTATGGAAATGCGTTGAAGCTTCCTGCGCAGGTTTGTAGCTGAGGAATCGTGAGAGATAGGATGGCTTTCGGACTTACAGCAAGGCTAGCAAATATGTTATCTGTGTTTGATGCTTGAGAACGACGGAGGCGGGTTTTGAGAAGAGGATAAGCATCGAGCCATTCAATGATCTTTGGGCCTTGGATCACTTCATTGGCTTTGAGCTGACACGAATCGGTCAGCTTTGCATATTGACTTGAGAGAGTGGAGACTAACTATGATTTCTTGGGCAGTCAATTGAGGAGTGTAACGAAAGTAGAACTGTGTCACCGCAAAGCTCAGCGCCTGTGAGCCGAGGACGGAGAGGCGATCAGCATTTCCGAATCCCGGCTTCAATTCATCAGGATTGGGATTCAACGATTTATGTGTAAAGACTTCGAGAGTCAAATCCTGCTCATCAGCTCCCTGGAACTCTGGTAAAGGGGGGAGATTGGGTGTGTCTTGATTGAGGATCATGATACCAGGATTCCAGGAGATGGGAGAAGATGGGGAAGACTATATAGGGCTGACGTCTGCTTTATATATGGCAGAGACTGCGATCACGGAGAATTCCCTGGATATGTCCAAACTGGATCATGGTGCTGTGGTCGATTAGAATTCGAAGTGGCAAGCGGAAGCAAAGTCGTCCCAATGAGGCAAAGGGTCCTGCGATCACGTGCTCCGTTGTGCCAGGCTCGTGGCCGAAATTGTCTTTCCTGCTTCACCACCATCGAGCGCGTTTCACTCGCTCTAGGGATATTGCGAAATATCTCTGGGCCACCATGTCCTCAAAGCCTGAAGATACAAAGTCCCTAGTACCCGAGCGGTATCTCGACCATCCCTCTCAGCGCTTGTATACTCTGAGTATTTTTCTCCTGTGCCAGGTAACATACCCCTCCTTTGCACCCATTGGAATTTACTGAAGGGTCCACGTTAGACTGTGAAATTTACTGACCTTCTATGGTACCTGTCGTCAAGCTCTGACAGCCTTTCGTTATGTGGAAAATGGCTCCTTGTCGACACCACCTTCGTCCTGCTCGTAGCTTTCCTTCGAATACCTCGCTTGACGTACAGTAAACCAAGTGTTGCTTTGCAAATCCTTGGGCTTGTTCTCCTCAACAGCCTCTTGTTTGGTGGCATCAGTTTGAATGGGCCGGTTGTCTTTGGGAGATTGTTTGGCTCGGCAAGTGGTCAAGGTGCGTATCCGCCTTTCATGTATTTGTTTGTAATTGACGCGTATATCGTAGACAATATCGTATCCACCGCCTCTCGCTTCGGTATCCTCGAATATCTCGGACCCCTCAGTCTTGTGCTCCCTGCTTCATGGACGGGCTCCCGTGATGCGCACCTACTCGGGCAGCATACCGTGCGTATGTCCCCCATAAGCACAGCCAGACTCAACCCACAAAGCTCCAACTTCTGCCTCTCCCCCACGTCCAAACACGTTTGGATCCCTGTTCTCCTCAATAATACAGAGGCTTCCGGACTACGATACACACATACACACCTTTCCCCCAATCCGGACGGTACTGTGAAAGTAGACCATATCGACGTATCTGGAAGAGAGCTGAAGGGCACAACCCAAGCATATCACGACATGCTTCAGAATACACGGCCCTCAGGAGGTGGTAATCCCTCCAAAGACGATGACGAATACGATGAATATGACGAAGAGTCTGAAGACGTCACCAACCCACATTCCAACCTTCAGAAGACGCAAACAATGCTCTATCTCCGCGTTGCCAAGCCTGGAATCATCAGGCTGGAGCACGTCCTCGATACCTCTAATGTTGAAGCACGCATCTCTACGACGGAGGTCACTGTGGTCCCGTGCCCAACGGTCACCTTCCTGGACGACACCCAGAGCAACAACGTTCAATGCGCTGGGCAAGACACCAAACGCGAGCTCATGATCAGTGTATATGGAGTGCCACCGTTAAGTCTGCGATGGTGGAAATCCATCAATGGAAACCGCGAACCTTATCTCGTGGAAGGGATTGAAGGAGATCATCACTCCCGGCCTACGTCTCAACAGAAATTATCGACTTCCCATAAAAACCTGGAACCGCAAAAATTGCAGATTCCCCTTACCCTTACGCTCAACAACCCGGGTACATATGTGTATGGCTTGGAAGAAATTGTCGACGGCGCCGGCAACGCCATTCGAGTTGGCGCCGAGGGCTCTGCGGATGTCTCCCCGACTCGGTCTTTCAGGGTCCTGAGTCGACCAGCGGTGTCGTTCGCCCATTGCAGCCTTGAGCGTCCTACCTCATTGCTGATCGGATCCGAAGCCACTCTCGACATTCGCAGCGTGCATACCGACTCCCTTGACGCTCCCTGGGAAGTATCTTTATCGTATCAGCCTCCCTCGAATTCCTCAGGGAAGCACAAACCGTACAACAAAGTTATCAAAACCCAAGAAGGAAGCAAGGATCTCTCTTTCTTAGCGAATGCTCCAGGAGAATATTCGATCGCTAGCGTCAAAGGCAAAGTCAGTCATATTAATTTGTCATATCACTTCATGCCCTGACCCGGTTTTCAGTACTGCACTGGTATGGTGCTGTCGCCAAGTACCTGCAAGGTCGTCGAAAGACCCCGGCCTTCTGCTGAAATCGAGTGGAAACGCATCCATGAGTGGTGAGCTTGGCCGATATCCTTCCATTGAAATGGTATCTCACAGGACCCTAGCTCTGGCGACACTGGCGTTTCTGCCTCCCTCATTCTCCGAGGAACTCCTCCTTTCCAGGTCACTTATAGGCGACAACGCGACAACGAAGCACCACGCGAGTTCACCCAGACTTTCACTCATTCACGAGGTGAATTCTCAGACCAGCCGGAGCGCAGTGGTCATTACATATTCTCCTTTGTGAGTATGAGCGATGCCAACTACAGGAGAGTGGAGCTTCAGGGTCCGAGCATCGAGCAAATCATTCACCCGCTGGCTTCGGCCGACTTTACTAACTCGGGAGGAAGGGGTAGACCGCCCATTAGCACTTGCTCGGGACAGGATATCGATGTCGACGTTACTCTCAAGGTATGTCCGCCCCTCCGTTCTCTGCTCCCATCAATTCATCTAGGTTTTTTAGGGAACTGGTCCCTGGAATTTGGACGTTCAAGTGATTGGTCCGGACAGCTCTGAAATCATTCCGTATCACGGTATCGAGACCTCGAGGAAGATCCTTAAAATTCCCGTTCCACAATCTATCGCACGGGATGGAGGAGCATTCGAAGTTAACCTTGGTGCGTTGACCTACCCCAACTTCGGGGGTGGTTCTGTCTGACGATTGGTATAGTCAGCATTGAGGACGTCTACAAATGCAAGCGACCCATATCTGTTCCTGGGGTCGTTGTTAAGGTCCGAAGGACGAAGGTGAGTTTTCAGAGACACTGGAAGGACTTTAACCTGATTGTTTCGCAGCCCACTGCACGGTTCTACGGGAACGAGGAGGAGCGTCGTATCGCAGTTACTGAGAATGACCAAGCCAGCCTTCCTCTGCGGTTGACGGGAGATGGGGTACGTTTCAAGTTTGCTCCTGAGAATGTAGGTTGACTAACAGCTCTTCAGCCATGGAGAGTTCGTTATCGTCGGGCAGACTTACCGGATGCGGTTGCTACGGCTCGCCTCTTCAACCCCAACGATGCCATACAAGTCAACCAGCGAGGTGTCTATGAGATCGTTGACGTATGTTACAGATTTGTGATCTATCGGATTGGTCTAATGCCCTCTACAGGTCAGCGACTCGCAATGTCCCGGAGATGTCGTTGCAGAGGCAGCCAACTACAAGGTCGAATGGATCCCAAGACCTACAGCCAAACTGTCGTCAGAAACAGACGCGACCTATGTTCCTTACAACCACAGCTACATTCTCAAGACTGTTTGTGAAGGCATCAGCGAGCACGTTGATCTTGACCTGACCGGTAGGTCTGTTTTGTCCGACTTGTTGGGTCCATTCTGATTCGTTGCAGGCCATTCGCCTTTCCAAATCATGTACAACATTGCTCAGGGCAACGAACATGGAGGCACGCGTTTATTGGACCAACCTACTATGAACAGCATTCAACCTCGCACCCGCTTCCAGCTTCACACAACCATCCCAGGACGTATGTTCTACGAGGTCAAGCAAATTGGTGACTCGATGTATCCCCTCGACAAGACCTCCAACGCGATAATTCCCCGGACACAGCGGCTTCTCTTCGAACAACTCGTCGCTCGGCGGCCATCCGCTCATTTCGAGAATCGGAACCGTATGACCTATTGTTTGAACGATGCGTTCGTTCCTCTCGACGCGTCATCGAAAGACGGTGTTGTCATCCTCGAAGGAACTCCCCCATTCAGCCTCACGCTCAGCATCAAGGACGTCTCAGCTAGTCAGATCAGGACGTTGACTGTCGAAGTCCGCTCCAACAACTGGAAGATCGATTTGCCCTCGTACATGTTCACCTCCATCGGTCCGCACCGCATTACCATCCACTCGGTGACGGACTCGTCCAACTGCGCCCAATCAGCTCTTGACCCGCTCTTGACCTCGATCTGGGTGGACGTTGCGGAGACTGCTGCCATCATTCCTTTCGACCACCGCCAAGAGCTGTGTGTAGGCGAAATGCCCCAGTTCCAGTTGGAGGGTATCCCACCATGGACGATTGGGTACCGCGTCAATGGAAAGTCGTACACCAAGGAAGTCAAGACGTCGCCTTTCTCCATCTTGCAACAACAGCCGGGCGAGTTTACGATCAACTCTATTGCTCATCAGCAGAAGATGTGTAAAGCGGTGGTTGCCGACTTGCGATTCAATGTCCATTCTTTGCCTTCAGCTCAGGTTGGCCATGGAAAGAAGATATACCAGGATATTCATGAAGGTACGTGTCACCCTTTCTATGTTCGTTCTGAGAGCGGACGCTAATTGTTTGTGCAGGCGACCAAGCTGAGATTGTCTTCACCCTTATCGGGGAGCCACCGTTCACATTCACGTATCAACGATCTGAGCCGACACCCAAGAAGGGCGGAAAGCCTGGCCGTGTCCTGGAAACGCATACAGTTTCACGAGTGATGGCCCACGAATATTCCATCTTCTCAGCTCTTGAAGGTATGCACACATTCGCGAAAGGTTGATCACCGTCTCATAGCTGACCTGCTTGCTTCTCTTAGGTACCTGGACAGTCACCTCCATATCCGACAAATATTGCAGGTATCCTCCTGTTCAACCTGAACTCGGAGTAGAAAAACAAAAACGGTGATGACCACTATGCATGCATGCCATCTTGATGAACCATATCACACATCTTAGACCACTGTATAGTATTCATGAGCTCACGCAATAATATGTGGTTCAACGCAGATCCAACAGCATTTTATAGCAACTTCAGTGGTGTCCATTTTGTAAATTGACTTCCGAGCAGATATCCAAACTACTGTCCATCTTTTTGCTTAGAGCTTGCTTAGACCTGGGCAGATGAAATGTAGAACCACTTGGAGACTAAGGGGATGAACGTTCAGCGTATAGAAACAGAAACAGTGAGATTGAAAGCTTACTGGAAGGGTCAATTGGGGCAGGAGGCTTCCTGGAGTCGGGAGGAAGGTTGACATAAGAGGGGTCGTTCCTGGGAACGAAACCAGGAGAGTTTTGGATAGTGATGTTGCGGCTATAATAGATGTCTGTTTAGAGACTGAACAACATTGAGAACGACGAAAAGAACCTACATGGAGAGGTCATAGGCAGGAGTCTGAGCGGGGGTCTCGCCAGTGATGAGGCGGCGCCATGCTTCGTGGCACTCGTGGATGATTTCAGTGGCATACTTCTTGTTCTTGGCCTCGCCAGAGAACGCGAAGGTGTTTTCGGGCTTTCCATCGGGAATCTTGTAGATCCTAAAGGGTACATGGGATCGGTAAAACATTACGCCTTAGGGGTGAACGGGCGTACCTGAACCACTCGTTGGTGGCCCGGATGAGACCAGGGAGGTGCCTCTCGACATCCTCAATGTCGTTCAGCTTGGAGGCAAGAGGATCCTGGACGTCGACGACGATGACCTTCCAGTCGGTCTCGCCTTCGTCGAGGAGGGCCATGATACCGAGGACCTTGACCTGCTTGACCTGGCCGACGTAGCCAACCTGTTCGCCGATTTCACAGATATCGAGAGGGTCATTATCACCCCTGGCCTTGGTCTCAGCGTGGGTTTGATTGGGATCCTCCCATGTCTGGAATAGATTAGATTAGATGAGTCGGAACGACGAGGATGAGGAGGTTGGGTACCTGCGGGAATGCACCATAGTTCCAGATGTAACCGTGGTGGGGGAAGCAGTTGCGGACGAAGCGAAGCTTGCCCTTCTTGATGTCCTGCTTGATAGGATTGAAGGGCTCCTCCTTGGAAATTTCGAGCTTGGCGTTGGTCCAGCGCGGCACCTCGACGATCATGTTGAAGATGCCATTGCTCTGGTCGGCAAACAGAGGGATATCGTGGAAGGGCGAGACGACGGCGCCGTTCTGCTCAATGAAGACGCGGTGGTCTGGACGATGGCGGTCAGATAACGGGAACTCGCGATGATGACGACGCGCACTCACCAAGGGTGTTGGGCGCACCGATGAGGCGCGGGGTGTAGGCTGCGGGGGCCGATGAGCACGAGGAGGAGGAGAGACCGACGCGAAGGCTTACCGGAAGACATGGTATGTGATGATGGGGAGGAAGAAAGAAAACGAAGCTGCTGGGAGAGACGTTGGCCCGTATTTGGACGTGAAGCCATTCTGCTTTGGACGAGGGTGGCGAGCTGAGCAAATAAGAGATTACAATCTTATCGATATTCGTCATTCTTGACAAACCTTGAAAACATTATTTCGGCGGACCATTTTCGAGTGGTGAAATTCAAGTAAATTGCCAGCAAGCCGCTCCGCCTGATCATGTACATAAGCGTCCCTTATCTTATCTATGTACTCGGCAGTCCGCTCAGGATCTCCTCGCTGCTCCCGCCCTTCCGAGGCTGCGACAACACCCCGTTGAAATCCAGTCGCAGCAGCAGTCGTTCCACGTGCCGTCTGCTATCCTCCATGTTCTTATCAATCCGACTCACGTTTACCGCTGACCGATTCGCCACGCTGACGCCTAGAAAGACACTTTTCGACGTGTCGACGCCACTCGCGAAAGCTTGTTGTGATATCGACCCGTTGAGCTGCTCGTAAAACGATTCCAACAGATGGCGCAATGTCTTCGGTCGAATGAGTAAATGTCTTGGAACGCTTGGAACCCGTGCTTACCTCGTCCATTTCCGCCACAACGCCCCATCGTTCCTTGACCATCGCCCCGACCCCTTCGCCACCGGAGCGCAGGCTCCCTTCAAAAAGCAGTGCAGGTAGCACATCACCACCCCAGCGCTCCACCTGCGCGACAAAGTGCTCACATGTCTCCAGGACCGACTGCAGAACGGATGTCAGTCCCGGGTTTGTCAGGAGGCACCCGTTCAACAACCGATCAAGGTAGTTTGAGTGGATCGCTCGAAGCGATGTAAAGTCGAGAGCACTGTTTGCTTTTTGCACCGTCGAGCCGCTCGCAGGCGCTTGGTTTGTCGGCGCTAGATCGCTTCTTGTTGCTGATTGTTCGGCGGAAGTCCCTTCTTTTGATAAAACCGTCTTCAGTTTTTGAAATTCGACGTCTACCACGTCCATCATCACGTATCCCAGAAGTGTGTCAAGAAACCATCCCATGTCCCTGACTATTCCCCAACCGCGTCGAAGCAACTTCTTTCGCATCTCCTGATCTTCGGAGGTGCCCCCTTCCCCTAAACCTGTCCATCTCCTTCTGGCCCTCTGCGCGTTTGAAAGGGAGCTCCAACATCCGTGAACGCGCGTGTGCGTCTTGCGCAGCCCGGACAAGAACGAGAAAAGCGTTCCATAGGCCGACAACTCGGTTCTGCCTAGGAACAAGTCCAGCGGCCATTCGATCGCATAAAGCAGGGCAAGCGGGGTCCCGAGCAATTGCGAGTTGAATAGCGAAGGATCGAGCGCACCGGCGTTCGCTAATGAAATCGATTGAGATAAAGGTTTACCCAAGGTGGGCAGAAGCGGTCGCAACGGTCCTGTCGGAAGGTGAAATCGAAGTCGCGAAAGACATGGATCATGCTGGGCTGTCGTTCCGAGGGACGCACGAAACAGTGCCAGGTTCAGATCTTGCTCTCGTATAATGGAAGCGGTTCCAGTCCGGTTTGTCAGTCGCGAAATCTTCAGCCGCTCGATTTCACGGATCAAGGAGAGCGCAAATTCGCCATTTCGAAGGAGGAAGTAATTGCCTCTACAATGTCACAAAGGTGAAACGGGAGAAGGAAATGATAAATTAATCCTCTCACAATGAGTCAACTGCTTCATCGATGTCCTTCTTTGTGAGGATGTTCATCCAGAGCCATTCCCCAACATTGATTCGAATCTGGCTGACGACTGTGTCAAAGGCATGCTGATCTTCGGGTAAAACTCTTTCGAGCATGAGCGTGTGCTCTGTGGCGAGTGTCCGAGGCAACTGCTTCTGCCATTTCACGGCTTTGATAGTCCCGATAGCGCGACCCACGTACGCGATCAATTCGAGGGATTGGGGAGAAATGCATGAAGGGAAGGAGCTCTCGATGAGGGTGTAGTCCTTTGTAGCCAACGGCTCGGACTCGGAGAGGGACCCGTGCACCAGCAAGGCTGTCAAGTGCGACCGCCAGACAGACTGGACAGCGACAGAGAGTTGTGCAAATATCTCTGCGACGCGGTGCACGCCTGTCTTCGAGCGGGAAAGCAGCATGTCTATGAGTGGTCCGGCTTTCCATTCTTTGTCTGATTCAAGGTCATCCATGAGCGTTGATAGTGCAGCGAGGGGGGCGTCCCATGCGGAGAAGATGGCACGCACAGAGGATAGTGGAACGAACGCGCCGTTGGCGACGAGGAGTGGGTCGCGCTTGAGGACCTTTGCCTCGGTCTCCACGACCAAAGCTTCATACTCCTGCTTCAGGATCTGGGATAACGACGCGACCAGTGCGCAGATGTAGCGAGATGGGGACTTCTGGAGTCTGCTACACGACGTCTTGACCTTCCGGTAGCGATAGGCTATTAATCCGAGCGATTCCAGACATTGCTTTTCGCCAGGGTGCAGCAGCGGAGATAGATCCTTGTTCAGAGTATGATCTTCTGGGAACAGTGAGGACGAATGGCCTGTTAAGAGCAGCAGAATTTCAGCAATCATCGGTGTTGAAGGAGAAAGAAATAGAGTCTGATAGACGCGCTCAAACTCGTGACATAATTTATGCAGGGTCACAGCTACGATCATGACTACGGAATTTGGCGACGGGCAAGACTGCCCACACCTCTCTCTTTTCTGCCATGTCCAAGTCTCCCATCCAGTCACCTGCTCACGCTATCGCCGTTCTGAGTGTCGACGACGACGACGCATTCGCCGATGGCGACGATGACACTGATATGTCCTCTGCCTTCACTCGGGAGGCGATACGCAAAGAGCTCGAACGTCACTTACCTCCCCCGCTAGAGCCCTCTTGGGAGGAGGTCGATTCTGAGCACAATACCGCGTCATCAACGGGTGCATTCTTCAAGGACCAAGACTCGAACGCATCCGTCTCCACCCTCGATATGAATGGCGGCACGTATGGCCAACCGGGGGAGTGGACATCGCCCACCGTGGAATCCCCGCCTTCCGCTCACTACCCTCAGATACTCACATCGGCAATGACTGAGGTCCATTCGGATTCCGAAGACAGTCCAACTCGCCCTGCCAGCGACCCAGAAGAACCAAAGACACCTGACCAGCAAGACGAGAGTCCTTACCCCAGCGTCGTTATCGACGCGCCCACTCATCGAGTGACCCTAACTTCTGAAATCAAGCCATACACATCCTCTGTCTCTGTGGACGGTTCCTCTGCAGCTGTTGCTGTTGCAACTGTGGTTGCCACCACCCAGCTACCCACATCTTCAGCATCAACTCCAGCGTCCACTTCCCGTACCCAGGTTTCGGAACAACCATCATCTTCATCGTTGCCTAGTTCCAAAGCGACACCGCTATTTGAGAAACCCTATAACCACAAGTACAGTCGTTCCGGAGGTCCCAGTGCGTTCGAGAAAGTCAGAAGTAAAACTCGACCGACGTTCCTGCCCCCGAAACCACGGCAGGAAGATGATAAACATATGGCGGATTGGCAGCATATGATGAAGCAAAGCAGGGTATCAGGTGAGTATGCTATCTATATGCCACCTTCGTCACTGCCTAACGCCCCGTGTTTAGCGGAGAAACGCCGAAAGGCTCTTCAAGATCGCCGTACATTACGAGAAAAGGCAATAGAAGAGTCTCTACACATTTGGGAAAGGGAGATAGTACCGGACTGGAGAGTCGTTCACAAGAACCCGCAGCTGAGAAAATTGTGGTGGAAGGGTATTCCCGCCAAACTTCGTGCGTCGATGTGGGAGAAAGCTGTCGGAAATCCGTTGGCGTTGAGCAAAGGTACATCTTTGCTCTGCTCTTCGGTTTTTTTCAGTATGCTGAAAGATTTAGACCATTATCGTATCTGTTTATCCAGGGCGAAGCGAGCTCTTTCGTCTGGTGTTTTCCCTCAGGATATATTAGAACTCCTAGAGCAAGATGTCCGAACGACTTTACCTGCGCTCCATATCTTTCATCATGAAACTGGACCGCTTTACAGTGATTTGAAGGACATGCTGTATGCATGGGTTGTAGCCCGGAGTGACGAAGGACTGAGTTACATCATGGGGGCAGCGCGAGTGGCTGCGATGATGCTGATCAACTTGCCTACACAGAATGCCTTCATGGTTATGCGTAATCTCCTCGACAGGCATTGTCTACGCAGCTTCTTTGGTGGTGAAGAGTCAAAAGATGACGTGAGTGATTGTTCACTACCTGCCGTTCCTGCTTCATTACTCAAGAGACCAGGTAGAAGCATACTATAGGTGAGCGGTATCCCGAAACTTCAATTGGGTCATAGCTTGAATCCGGTGAATAGAATATTCGATACCCTTTTGGCTGATGGAATGCCAAAGAGTAAGTCTGTCTCATCAAGTCGACTAATGACAGCCCTTACTTACACCTGTCCAAAGTTTACTTCAACTTCAAGCAGCATCAGCTTTCTCCGTCTGCTTATTTACCAGACTGGCTGATACCGCTGTTCCTTAATCATCTTCCTTTTGAAGCGTGTGCAAGATTATGGGACGTGCTGCTCCTGGAAGGAGACTCCTTCCTATTCCGCGCGGCAATAGGTATCCTAGCAGTCTTGGAGCCTAGGCTTTTCTTCCCTGACAGGAAAGAACTTCTTGACCTGCTCAAGTACGTGAAAGGCACTGCTTTTTCTATGATCAAGCTCACGATTGCTTCAGGGGTGAAAATAAAGCGGCCCTGGAAGTGGCTAAGCGCGAGGGCGCATCGCTAGACGGAGGGAAATACGAGATATACGGCGTTGATGAAGAGACGCTATGGGATCGGATAGACCATATGGAGGATTGGTGGAAAGAGAGCACCTGGACTCGTTTGATACAGAGAGAGCTTCCAGACATCTAAATTTTAGATACTATCAATCCATATCCTGTTCGATGAGTCGCGAACGGTCCATTGCAATGTCGAGCCCTTGGAGTTATGCACACGAAACGCAGACGGATGATAGGGTCGGAGCAAGTCGGGCCGCCCCGTGATTGTTTGATGCCATCTGTCTAGAGCCTCCGGCTTGGGTTTGATTGGGAATGGATCCCACTGGCCTCTTGAGCTCGACCATCTGGACCCTTTATGGAACGGAGGCCAGGATAGACTGGCCTCCTCGTTCCCTAGTTGTTCCTAGTATGCATGGGGTATCGTCATTATTTTTCGAATGTCCAGAACCCTCCTCCCGCAGTCCACGGCGAGTGTAATGAGCAATTTAACTGGTATATAATGCAGGGGCTTCTGTCGATCGAGAACCTCAGAATCCAACCAGCGAACCAGCCTCAGAAGCCCCAATAAGCTCAGCCTTCTCCAATTTGAGCACTCTTCAATTCAATCTCAACCAACCATGTACAACCTCTTCATCGCCCGAACCAGGGTGAGTTCACAATCGACCGCTCTCCCTTAGCTCGCACCGAGACTCAACTCTTCATTTCTTTATAGACTCTTCTCCTTTGGGGTAGCATTGAAGCCTTATTTATCGGCCTTGCTGTTAGGTCCTACCGGAAACCATTGTATGTTTAATTCTTCTGTATGAACACCTAGCGTGTCGCTCACGACGAATTCCCATCTAGAACCCACGTCTACCAGCGACAAAATCTCCTTCCTGCACGGGCATGATCTTCGTGATTATTACACCATACGACCAGCATGACCGACTTATTTATTGTATGGAAGGTCTGTAATCTATAGACGCTGCGGACGGGACGCTTATACCGAAGGCAATTGCAATTGTACTATACACTCATCGATATTATCATTTTCTTTCTACTGGACTTCTCTGACTGCCGAGCAAGGAGCATTCAACTTCCTATTACTGCTTAAGTATACGATGGGTATCTAATTAAATGAAAGCCCCAGGTTACATGTACAGTTCCGACGAAGGATATTTGACAAAGCTTCTACAAGAAYTCGTCTACACACGTCAATAAGTTACGCCAAAACGNTTTGAACGACGTCGTCGTCAAACCCATTGACGTCGTAGCTAAGGTTCAACCAGAGCTTACCGACAAAAGTGTAGCCTATCAGCAACATCCCTCCTTTCCTTTGGCGAGKAACGGCTGTCRAACTGTGCAACTTGATGGATGGGAACGTCCCATGCTTGTAGATYCCGTCCAAGTTCCCCAKCATCGACAACCCAATGAGGGCGGTGGAGGGCGCCTTATTGGTCTCTTCGTAAAGGGTTCGCTTCGGTGGRTTGATAGTCACTTCCACGCCATCGTCTTGCATACCCCACACACGGGCCTGTATACCYCTTTCCCTTGCCATTTCCTTGCTCCGAGAAATAAGGAAGGGAGACTTGGCGATTTTGGCAGTTTGTACTTTGACTGAACGTGCCCGATGCCAGAAAATCTTGCTTGCGTCTGTCTCCTTGGGGAGGAAGCTTGGCAAGACGATGTTGAAGAAGCCGATGCACAGGAAGAAATAGGASTTGTTAAGCCGCTCGTTGGCCTCGAGCTGTGGCCTGATGCTTATTGCAGAGTACATCATCCTTGGGGTACGATTGTCAGAAGGGATCGGCTTCATAACAAAGCAGGTTACACCTACATTGGCAATTCCCAACCACCGGTATGGGTGCGGGCCCAAGCTACGTTGCATAAAGCAAACACAGCGCTGGATATCGACACGCCATTCTCCTTGCATTTACGCAGGATGGATTTTGTTCTGTCGGCGTCGAATGAAACAGTTGGGACGATTGTTTTCCGCTCGTCAACTTTTCGACGAGGGAATGCATGCCCACCCTGCAANTCAGTTGTAGGAGAGTCGCAGCAATGTGAAYTGARACAGACGCACTATCTGCCGCCGTTGGATGGCTAGGTGGTCAACGACCGCTGCGGCGTTCTGGAACCTTGAAGCGGGAAATTGAGGTAACCGCTCTTCTAGCGAAAGGGGAATTTGAGAGTTCAATTCTTCATCAGCAGGTTTCGCTCTTCTGGCAGATATCTCTGCCTCGAGAATATCCAATAGACCAGCGTCATCGGTGCTGCTACCTACAAGACCAAGAAACTCATTGGCCAAGTGATGGAGGGCTATGGCATCTCCCAGAAAATGGGTGGCACAAATGAGCAGGTTTATGTGTTTTTCTCCTTCGACATCGCCGCTGAGCTTGTTCGCTGACGAGACTACAAGGTATGAGAGTCGCTTGTTTGAGAGAGTTCGAGGCCCGTTCAAGTAACTGTCGAATAAATCTAGTGAGCTGATTAGTGGGTGCGAGCTTGTAATTGGACTAGACTATACCTTGCAATGTTTGGGAACGATACTCCAGGGTAGAATCTGCATCAGACAAGGCAGCCCCCGTATTCGGCTGATTGTATCTTGGTAGGATTAGCATATGAACAAAGGATCAGAATTTCAGGTGTACTAACTCACTTGAAATAGATATCATCGTAGTTGTCCATTTCAATAGTGGATGCGAGAAGAGGATGGCGGGTCCTCAGGATAGCCCAGACTAGTTTGGTACGATTGCGAGCCATTAAACTAGCGGCAGTATTCAGTCCCAGCATTAGGTGCCTGGCGCATCGATGAACCCGACCGAAAATTCAACACAACTAAAAACGAAATGTACATATCGTTCACCCCACTTTCGCGAGAAGGGAGGAAGTAGGAYGCTTCTGTATCTCCAAGCCGGCGACGAACGGCCGGCGAGCCTTTGCCAATCATGGTTTCCTCCGACGAAGATGCGCCATGATGGGAGTGGAGATTGACATTCTTGGGAATGGCTCTAGCGTCTTCGAATGCAGAGGCAATAGCCTTCAACCGTTCGAGGGCCCTGGTGAGAGGAAGAGCTTCGAAGTCTGWATCGACGACGTGAGACATGGCCAGCAAACCCAGAGTTTACGCCTAGGTGTTCAGGGAGCTGTCATTTATACTTATCCACAACATGCAGTTTGACAAGGAGATGAAATGCGTGTTCACAGTCGCGATTTCAAGCCGATTTCGAGCCGATTTCCTCAGTCAACCGATTTCATGAGTAGGCTTCCAGACCCTTTGCCGTGACCTTCCGCTTCGAGGACCCTTTCTTGGTCTCCTTGGCCTTGGCTTCCTTCGCTGCTGCGAGCCGGGCTGCAAGAAATTCGCGGCTGCTCATGTCGGTTGGTGGTACTTTTCGACGCGACTCGGAGCTCACTAGCGCTCACTGGGAAATTTCGAACTCAGCCAGTCGTTACACAGTCTGTGAATCGATTTCGCTGAAATCAAAGGTATGTTCAAAGTTGATTTCGCGAAATCAGCGAAACGAGGTCGCGAAATCGAGTTGAAATCAGCCCGAGATCGCGAATGTGAACACGCCTAGTGAAGTCCAAGTGAGGTTGAATCGGGATGGTTATGCGGCGAATTGTTTGGATTATTGGGTTGGGATACTTCGCGCTGACGGGATACTTATACCGAAGGCAATTATACTATACACTCACCCATACTACCATTGCTTCTACTGGACGTCTCTTACTGCTGGGTATTCAACTGCCAATTACTACTTGAGTATGCAATAGGTATCTGACAAAATGAAAGCCCCAAGTTACTTGTACGGTTCCGACGAAAGATATTTTTAACAAAGGTTCTACAAGAACTCGTCTACACACGTCAATAGGTTACGCCAAAACTTTTGAACGACGTCGTCGTCAAACCCATTGACGTCGTATCCAAGGCTCAACCAGAGCTTACCGACAAAAGTATAGCCGAAGAGCAACATCCCTCCTTTCCTCTGGCGAGAACCAGTCGTCAAAGTGTGCAGCTTGACGGAAGGGAAGGTTGGATGCTTGTAGATTCCGTCCAAGTTCCCCAGCATCGACAACCCAATGAGGGCGGTGGARGGCGCCTTGTTGGTCTCTTCGTAAAGGGTTCGCTTCGGTGGCGTGATAGTTACTTCCACACCATCGTCTTGCATACCCCACACACCGGGCCCGTACTANCCCCTKTCYTTTGCCATTTCCTTGCTTCGAGAAACAAGGAAGGGAGACTTGGCGATTTTGGCAGTTTGTAATTTGACCGAGCGTGCCCGATGCCAGAAAATCTTGCTTGCGTCTGTCTCCTTGGGGAGGAAGCTAGGCAAGATGATGTTGAAGAAGCCGATGCACAGGAAGAAATAGGACTTGTTGAGCCGCTCGTTGGCCTCGAGCTGTGGCCTGATGTTCATTGCAGAGTACATCATCCTTGGGGCACGATTGTCAGAAGGGACCGGCTTCACAACAAAGCAGRTTRCACCTACATTGGCAATTCCCAACCACCGGTATGGGTGCGAGCCCAAGCTACGTTGCATAGAGCAAAAACGGCACTGGATATCGATACACCATTCTCCTTGCATTTACGCAGGATGGATTTTGTTCTGTCGGCGTCGAATGAAACAGTTGGGACGATTGTTTTCCGGTCGTCGGCTTTTCGACGAGGGAACGCATGCCCACCCTGAAATTCGGTGTTAGGGGAGTCGCGGCGATATGAACTGAAACAGACGCACTATCTGCCGCCGTTCATTAGCGAGGTGGTCAACGACCGCTGCGGCATTTTGGAACTTTGATGCAGGAGACTGAGGTAACCGCTCTTCTAGCGAAAGGGGAATTTGAGAGGTCCATCCCTCATCCGCAGATTTCGCTCTTCTAGCAGATATCTCTGCCTCGAGAATATCCAATAGGCCAGCGTCGTCAGTATTGCTACCCACAATACCAAGGAACTCATGGGCAAACTGATGGAGGGCCATGCCATCTCCCAGGAAATGGGTAGAGCAAATGAGCAGGTCGAAGGATCTTTCTCCTTCAACCTCAGCATCGAGCTTGTCAGCTGACGAGACCACAAGATATGAAAGTCGTTTGTCTGACAGGGTTCGGGGCCCGTTCAAGTAACTGTCGAGTAATTCTATTGAACTGATTAGTGGGCGCGAGCCTGTCATTGGACTCGATCGTACCTTGCGATGTCTGAGAACGATACTCCAGGGAAGAATCTGCATCGGACAAGGCTGCTGCCCCCGTTTTCGGCTGATTGTATCTAGGTCGGTTCAGCATATGAACAAAAGGGTATGTGCTCAAGTGTATTAACTCACTTAAAATAGATCTCTTCGTAATTGTCCATTTCAATAGTGGACGCGAGAAGAGGATGGCGGGTCCTCATAATCGCCCAAACTAGTTTGACACGATTGCGCGCCATTAAACCGCCAGCAGTATTCAGTCCCAGCATCAGGTACCTGGCACAGTGATGAATCCGGCTGAAAATTAGACAGAGATTGAAAATAGGATCCACGTACATGTCGTTCACCCCGCTTTCGCGAGAAGGAAGGAAGTAGGACGCTTCTGTATCTCCAAGCCGACGGAGAACGGCTGTCAAGCCTTTGTTAACCAAGGTTTCCTCTGACGAAGATGCGCCATGGAGGTGGAGATTGACATTCTCGAGCATAGTAGTGGCGTCTTCGAGTGAAGAGGCGACAGACTTGGGTTCGAGGGTGGGGGCAACAGTTGCGAGGGCTGAATCAGCTACGAGGGACATGGCCGGCAAAGTAAGAGTTAGGGTTTAGGGGGCTGTCATTTATCGAGGAGGATGGCCCATACTTATCCCCAACGATTTGACGAGGTGAGGAGACAGACATAATGAAGTCTAAATGAGGTCGAATCGAGGTGATGAGATTGATTGTTGGGTATTGTTAGGTAGGGGTACTTCCGCACTGGCTTGGCCTGCCTTGAACTTGCTACGAGCTGAACTTGGCACCCTGAACTCACCAGGAACCCGAATCACAATCAAATTTCCCCTGCAAGAAGACAAGGGTCGGAAAAACAAACAATGGCATGGTCGGCACCCAGGTGGCGGATAGCGGGGACCGTATATTGACAACTTCCATGTTCCCTAGAATTCAGCTTGTCAGTGCTGACTGATCCAAATTTGGCGTAGACAGACATGATGTGTGTATTCTGATTCGAAGGCAAAGCGGACGAAGCTGTCTGTGAATTCGAAGATTTTTACCCAGGTTCTCACCGACAGAGGCGGGACTCATGGCAGTGCATGATNGAGGCGAGGGCCTCGATCGTATGGTCATGGACGCAGTGCGGAGTGTACACTACAAAGCGAGATATTGTGCTGGTTCCGAGAACATTGACAAAGCTAAATAAAGCTATCCGATCGTTCAAATTTGAAGGGGAGCATGATCAGAGTCTCAAATGGGAACGATCCGAATTTGAAGTAGGTAGGTGAGGGTCCCTACATATTGCGAGCTAAAAATAACATTATATTCAAATATTGTCCGAGACGCTATTTATCGAGATGACTCTAAATCGTGTCCGATAGACTGCTGGAAGGAACCTGATCGACTAGAAGATACTCAGAAACAAAAGTTCGAGCAGCTAAAAAATGTCCAAGTCGCTTTGCCTTGCGACATATCCCCATAAGACAAGGAACAGACCCTAAAAATTAAGCTAGACCGAGAAGCCCTTCATTAGAGGTTTACTGTTTTTCACCGCCCTTTAGGGCGGCATTCTCCTCGGGTGACCCAAGTTCGACGTCTACCCCCCGACGGGGAGGCGGAGGAGCAGCGTTCTCACGAGATTTAAACCAGGTATAGAGCCTATAAAGAGATTAGCTCGAAAAAGAGTAGCAGAATCGGAGGTACCCACATCGTTCCGCCGAGGATGATGAGAATAGACAGGGCGCGATTTCTGATGAGGAAACGACAGATGTTAATGATGAAAAGCCGACCCGTGAACTTGAAAAACGTACACATTGAGTATATCGTTGAACAGCCATACGCCGAGTAGGGTTTGAATAACTGAGCGAGCAGCCTGTGGAATAAATGAGTAAAAATAAACAACAGAAAAAGAAAAGCCATACGCTAGAGAACATGTGCGTGATAGGACTAGTGACCTTGATGCTGAGCAAGCCAGCGACACAGAGCAGGAAACCGAAGACGCCGGTCACAAGGCTACCCCAAAGGAACACCTTCCCATCCCATGCCGTACTGTGATACAGCTCTGAGAGTTTCCAAGGTTCTCCATGGAAGAAGACAAATGGCAGCAGCATGACAGCTGATCCAACATTTGTCCACCACGCAAGTTGGATAGTCGAGTTGTTGCAGTACGGAAGAGAGCTCTTGATCAGAACGGCGTGGATGGCAATGAAGAGTGATGACAGCACTCCGTAGAACAGAGAGAGCGTCGAGGGGATGGCCGAGACCGGAAGATCTTTGGACGGCGCGACACCAATCATAAAGCCAATGGTCACGACTCCAGCAGCCATCACGACTTTCTGCGTTGGTGTGGTCCGTGTATGGGCACATGAGACGACAATCGTCAAGGGAAGTACAAGTCCCCTCGCAATCTAGATTGATATGAAGTGAGATTTAATAGCATGGGAAGAAATACTGATAATACTCATACCTGGAAGAAGGAAGCTTCAACATCTCTCAAGCAGAGAGTGTTGAAAACAAGGCCGATGATATTGACCGACACGACGGGGAAAAGGCTTTTTGCAAGGCCGACTTCAAACTTTGGAATTTCGATCTTCTTCGTGAACAGCGCCGAGACATGCAAAAGCACTACCGCGATCAGGAGCTGTAAGAGCAAGAACAGCAAGGGAAGATCCGGCGAATTGTTCAGGACTGCCTTATTACTGTGGCCGAGTCAGGTGAGATGGCATGGGATGCAGAAGTGGCCAACGTACACGAAGACCATCTAGAAAGAGGCATTCGTCAGATTTCAGTGTACAATGGAAACGACTTCTGGGACTTACTGTGAGGGCAGACACCATGTAAAAGGTGACTACCGCTGCAACCTTGAGGTTTCCAGCATCTGGTTTGGGAGCCATGACGGGTCGACGAAGGAACGGGGGTAATGACAGGTAGTACTACGGTCTCAACGTCTGGCCCCTCAGCGGTGTCGAGGGGTGGAAGAAACAAGGGGGGAACAGGGTCAGATTCTCTGTCGGCCGGCGCTGTTACATATTTTAAATGACCATCCCGTTTCCCCATTTCCAGTTTCAGAGACCATCCCCTCTTCGGTAGATTTAGCAGCGCTTGATGTCTTGATGCCAACATGTCATCTCACGAAAGCTTGTTTTCCGCCTTTGCTCCACGACATGATTGAATAGATGAAAGGTTATTCCGCAATGCCTGAAGAGCCGTGGGGGTTATTGTGGGTGAAGCTGAACAACGACTCGCAGGCACGTCGGAGCATGAGCCGTTGGTGGACGTGAAAAGCCATCAATATTACTAGTATGTGCCCATAACCGGCACCGGATCTGAGATCGCAGCGATCATGATGCTATTAATACCCCGGTTTGGCCTGGCTTGAAGTGGTTCATCTGGACAGCCGCTACTCTCAACTTGGGCCTTCTTCAGCCTTCTTCCCGGAATCTCCCCTGGTGTCTAAATGGCAATCGAAGCCTTTGAAATATTTATTAAGCTCGACTTGTCAAATCGCATCACTTCTGTGCCTCCCCAGGTTTCCAACGACACTGCTGCCTGACTCCTGAGCCTTTTCCCTGGAGGCTACTGTTGGACGATGTCTTCTCCGTTCAGATGGAACTCCCTAAACCCCGTCTCCAACTCACTGCTCAACGGCTACCGGAGCGTCTCAAATTCCGAAGAGGCGTACTTTAGCCATGTAAAGCAGCGGAGGGACAGAAGCAATCGACGCTTCTTCACTTGTATGGGGCTAACCCTTGTGGTGTTGTCCACCCTCGGTCTCTTGTATTCTCGTTCCGGCAGCCATCCGGAGGAGACGGCGTCGGAGCCCACCCTTGCAGACTTGGCGCCGATTCCTAGCGCTTCAAATTCGTCGCAAAATGTAGACGATCCGTACGGCCCCTCACACAACCTCAGGGGTCCACCGACGATGAATTTCAGAGGTAAATAAATGTCCCCTTTTTTCTGCTCCTATCCCATGAACTAATTCACGTAGACAATCTTCTTCCGGACAAGAAATACATCACCTCCTGGATCTCAGCAGGATGGAGTGAGTGTCCCCCTTTTTTTTATGAGGACAACGGCCTGACTAACGCACTCCCAGCGAACGATGTGATGACCTATGTAGGCCACCCTTCGTCCCTACCCTTCGTCTGCTGAAACAACCTTTTCTAGATCAATTTAATTTACTTGGGGATAATCACCGACAGAATCCCCATCGTCGCGATGTTTACACCATCTCATATTGGGGGCTCCGTCCCACCGATTCCATTCGGCGATGTTTTCGACGTCCCGAGACTCCGCCAGTCACTACAGCGGCCCGTACTCGAATGGCGCGAAGTCAAAGACAGCTCCAGCCGTGAGCTCGACGATCTTGGTTGCTGGAATGTATGGGAGGCAGTCCAAGACCGTGAACACTATCCCCGCCATAGTGTGGTACCTGACATGCTTTCCATTGGTACGTTGCTTCTACCATCTATTCTGTCCTCTTGGATAATATTCTGACCGTTGTATAGACATTTCGTATACCAAGGCTCCAAATTGGTTGAAACTCATCCCGAACTTCGAACATGACATGCACAGCACGTTCTGGTCCCTAGCTGTCCTGGGCTTCCCAGAAGGCCGAAGAGACAACCTCGTGCCACCACGGGAGTCGCAACACCACCATGTCATGCTTCCACCGGACGAGCAGGTTCTTTGCTACGACTACCTCTACTACGTCTGCGCAGCACAGGTGAGTTGTCTGGTTTAGAGATCGAAACGCCATACTCATTTCACCGTCCCCTCGGCCAGCCCTTCGAATT
Source organism: Candolleomyces aberdarensis (assembly GCA_004126415.1). Classification (NCBI taxonomy): domain Eukaryota; kingdom Fungi; phylum Basidiomycota; class Agaricomycetes; order Agaricales; family Psathyrellaceae; genus Candolleomyces; species Candolleomyces aberdarensis. The sequence continues at coordinate 91,946 of SDEE01000027.1, forward strand.
CGACTTTGATTACAGCCCAGCTTGGAGGTTCGTCGGCCAGCACCTGCGCTGGACACCTCAGCTCGAGGCGCTTGTGGATCACTATGTACGAAGGACGATCGGCGTGCCTGATGGTGAGGTAACCCCGACAGTAAGTCTTTTCCTATTAACGGCCATCCTCATGGCAGCCATGTGTTGAACGCTGACGTTGAACGTTGAACACGCTTTTTAGTGGATCAGCGTCCATATCAGGCATGGGGACTTCAAAAACTGGTGCGGCAACGTGCCTATCGAAGACTGCTTTGCGCCCCTGTCAGTCATTGCTCAACGTGTCCAGGAAGTCAAAGAAGAAATCCTGGAAAAGAAAGGCATCGTCGTGGAGAACGTGATTATGACGAGTGACGAAAGGGATGAAGCCTGGTGGGCAAGCGTTCGTTCAAGAGGATGGTTCCAAGTTGACCATTCGGAAACGGTGGAGCAATACGGCGCATGGTAAGATATTACTATTTCAGCCTACACATGGATAGCTAACCGGAGACAACCAGGTATCCGGTTCTCATTGATGCTGGAATTCAGTCGGGAGGGATGGGGTTCGTTGGTACAGATCGTTCGACAATGTCGATTTTGGCCCGACGTCGGGTGGAATCGTGGCGGGATGGTGTGGTTAGAACTGTGAAGTGGGGCCGACCTGGAGCTGATGACCACTGAGGCGAACTGGTCGTGGGGCAGACATCCCGAATGTTGAATACTTACACCTCTATAATAGCTGACCACGGACACCTTTGATTACCATTCGGACATTCCAGAGCACGATACCCATGTTGGTAGATATCCACGCAAAAATATGTAGTAATGACGTCCATTCACCGGAGTGTAAAACTAGAAGACGTCGAGGGGAAGGGCTTCGCGCATCTTGACCAAGTTGTAAAGATTTGAGGTCACCGGTGTCGGAACGTTGTACATTGAACCGAGCCGAATAAGGTACCCGTTTATGTAGTCGATTTCGGTCCTCTTTCCCTTTTCAATATCGGAGAGCATCGAAGATTTGTTGGATCCGGTATGCTTTGCTATCCGCTGGGCTTCGTGTTGAAGAGAGGCGGCCATCAGCATAGACGGGAGCCGTCGGATGTCTGCCTCATCACCGTATTCACTCGCTTCGGAATGAATTTGGGCTGCAAATACATTGGACGCTTCTTGACATACGGCCTCTGATACGGAGTCAAAAGTTGGGGCGTTCAATATGTCTCCATTGCGACAGCGCATTAGGGCCGTCAGCGGATTAATTACTGAGTTGACGACCAGTTTGCGACGGAGAGCCAACTGAAGGTGAGTCATTGGTTTCCATGAAACATTGAGATCTTCCAGAAGGAGGAGGGCGGCTACGGTAGAGCGGAGATGCTGGTATCGTTCGTATTCGGGGTCTCCGGGCTTGGTTATGTTGTTGATAGAGAGCTGCCCGACGCCGTCGGGCAACAAGCTGGCCTCGAAGTCGCGACCATGGATGTCTGGCAGGATCCCGAATTCGATGGACCCGAGACCTGCGTGAACGACGAGATCGTTTCTGAGGTACGTTCCGTGACTGTTCGTGCCCAGGATGAAATGAGGTCGCGTGGATGGGTTTGGGAAGACGTGCTTGACAAGCTCTTCATACATGCCCATGCCATTTTGAAGGAGAACAATGGTGGAGGTGGGGGAGATGCGGGGACCAAGACGTTCGATGGCAGGAAGAGTGTGCTGGGCCTTGGCAGTGACGAAAAGTGAGTGAATGGGCTTTGAATCAGGATCCACTGTATTTCCGGAGGAGTTTGCAAGGTCCGGCCCTTCGAAAACTTCTGATAAGAAATTGCTGGATGAGGTGACGACCCCTTTGCAGTCTACAGACAATTTGCCGCGATGCTGGGCAAATCTGAGGGCCTTGTCTGCGGTCTTGTGGATGAGGACAATTTCATGGGTGCGGGGGATGGAACGGCGCAGGTTGTGGGCGAGGAGGGAGCCCACGGACCCCAGTCCCAGGACATGGAATCGCATTGAAGACAACCTAAATGAGCGCCAACCACCTTGCCAGCCAGTCATGGGATTGTTCGGCAGCCCCGGCCCGCCCCGTACCAGCTGCATCTTCGGAGAAGTCTCGGGGGTTGGCAAGCCCATGTATAAAACCCTTCTCGTCGCCATGTTTTCTCCTCATATCTCTCCATCTCTACCATGGCTTCCATCGTTCTCAAGCGCACCAACCAGAAGGTATGCCATTCGACGCGTCCACCAGAAAAAACCGTCCCTTAACCTCTTCCCCGCCTCCAGATGCCCCTTGTTGGGTATGTATACAATCTATAGTTTAACCTTATCAGTCTCGTAAACGCCGATCGTCCCCAGGTTTGGCTTGTGGAAGGTGAACAATGACACCTGTGCCGATGTGAGTGTGTCTGCTGAGCGCCTTAGCTTTCCGAGCTCATTGATATCGCCGTAGACCGTCTTCAATGCCATCAAGGCTGGCTACCGTCTCTTCGATGGTGCAGGCGACTACGGTAACGAGAAGGAGGCTGGCGAAGGTATCAAGCGTGCCATCGAAAAGGGCCTTGTCAAGCGCGAGGATCTCTGTGGGTGTCTCTCTCAATCTTATCTGATCTTATCTTATCTAATCAATACCTCAGTTATCACCTCCAAGGTGACTGAATTCCGACGACCGATCCTTTCGAATTCCATTGACCTCTCGTTAGCTCTGGAACACCTTCCACTCCAAGGAACATGTGCGTCTTCTGACCTAGAGGGTTTTAAACATACCTATTCAATCACTCTTCGATCAGGTAAAGCAATTGGCCAAGTACCAGCTTGACTTGTGGGGATTGGACTATTTCGACCTCTTCCTCATCCACTTCCCCATTTCCCTGGCCTACGTCGACCCTGCCCATCGCTTCCCTCCCGGCTGGACCGGAGATGATGACAAGGTCCACCTCCGTAAGTGCTCCCTTTCTAAGANTTTTTCGCTGCTTTCCGACGCGTTTTTCCAGAAAACTCTCCATTCCAGGAGACCTGGGTGGCGATGGAATCCCTCGTCGACGAAGGATTGGCCAAGAACATTGGTGTTAGGTGAGTTTTTAGATATATTAGCTTGATTTTCCCCACTAATATCATATCTTAGCAACATCACTGGCGCCTTGCTCGTCGACGTCTTCCGCTACGCCCGATACGAGCCTCAGGTCACTCAAATTGAGCTCCACCCTTATCTCACCCAGGAACCATACCTCGAGTTGGCCAAGACTCTCGGAATTGCGGTGACTGCCTACTCCAGCTTCGGTGCTCAGGGATGGGTCGAGTTGGGCATGGACAAGAACGCGACCAGCCTTATGGAGCACAACACCGTTGCGCAGGTAGCCAGCAAATATGGAAAGAGTATGTACTATAACAACTCCCCTCGTTGGCCTCGTGAACTAATCAACATCCCAAGCCCCTGCCCAGGTTCTGCTCCGATGGGCAACTCAGCGTGGCCTTGCTGTCATCCCCAAGAGTAACAGCGAAGCCAGGTTGGTCGAGAACTTGGATTGCGTCGACTTCAACCTTGAGGAGAGCGACATTAAGAGCATCAGCTCCCTCAACATCAACCTCCGAGTGGGTACATCTTCTCTCCAATGACGTGCCGCGATTGCTCATGATGACTGTCCCGCAGCTGAACAACCCCGTCGAGATCGACCCTCGCCTTGGTATCTTCGCCTAAGGTGTGAGGCTGCCAGTGGAGGCTTAATTGAAAATAAATTATCAATATGTGTATCAGTATGGATTCGAGTAAAGTTGTACAACGACGAATATTTTGACACATCTCTCCACAACACGCCTCGGTTCCGAACCCTGCTCGGAATTCATTTCCACTGCTCCATATCTCGGTGACGCGGCTGGTGCCTGGGCGCCTGCGGTTTCCTGGCCCCGCAGCGGGGGTGTGACCTGCTGCGGAGTTTGAAATCCTATATCTACCACAAACGGAATGAACGGTTGCTCCACTCCCCGTTCTCATCTCTTTATACCTTCTCCCCTCACCATGCCTACTATCTTCAAGCTAAAATACGGAGAAGAGACTCGTCGTTCAACGTTCCCGGAGCTGCCGTCGTGGGATGCCCTATCTGCACGATTGTCTACGCTGTATGGCATCCCTACAGATAAGTTGGCAGTCTCCTACACCGATCTCGATGGCGACGACATCACCTTAAATACCCAAGGGGAGCTCCGAGACTACTACGAAACCTTTGGAGAAGCCCAGCTCAAGCAGGTCCTGAAGCTGAAGGTCATCAATCTGGACTCCCTTCGGGAAGGAGCAACTCCTAGAATCCGAATGAACCCCGACGTAGACGATGATTGGCACACCCTTCCCCCTCTCCAAGGATTATCGGAAATCTACTTTGGCAAAAGGGATATGGGTCCAGATAGCCCTCACGCCTTCGTTGAGGTCATCGGCAGCGACACTCGGAGTACCGACTGGAAGTTGCCCGAAGTTGAAGAGGACAAAGAGTCGACTGTGTCTACCATCCAGGCCCACTCCGACAAAGGGAAAGCGAAAGAAGCCCTCAGCTTCCCCTCGACCGTGTCTTTGTTGGAAGAAGAATCGGAGGTCAAGCAGCCCATCCATGTGATGAGCCTTTCCAACGACAACGCCCAGGACTCGGATCACACAAGCCAACATGGTCAAGCACCGTCGAAAGACGAAAACAATCCTCCGGGCCCTTCGGCAACGAACCTTACCGTTGACCCCAATACAGAGGACCCTCCGTTGCCTTCTATCGACGGCCCTTCTTCCCCTTCCCTCACTGAAGACATAGCGCTTTTGCTTTCCACCCTTTCCACAGCAGTGGCATCTAACCCCGAATTGACGAACACGTTCCGAAGAATTGCTCACAACACATCGTCTGGAACCTACTGGCGCGCACATCGGGAATCGTTGTCCCAAACCGTCAACACTCTCTCCGAGTCAATGGGCACCGCAACGGAGGAGTTCAGGCGGAATGCCGAGGCCGAAGCTGCTCAAAACATNTTCTCGAGCGCTCNGTCATATTTTTCAATCATTCTCCCCGATCCCTATAGGACCTGACGATGCCCGTCCCGTTCCTCCCGCCGACCACGACCGAAGTACCACTCCTCCAATGCCAGGCTCGTTCCGTCGCCCAAGGGGCCCCTGGAGGCATAGCCACTTCCGGCCGTTCTGGGGACCTCATCCCCCGCCCGGTCCTCCACCTCCTCCTTTTGCAGGCCCTGGCCCCTTCCCGAATGGTCCTCCTGCTCCACCCCCTCCTCCTTTCGCAGTTCCTGGCTCCTTCCCAAACGTTCCTCGTCCTGGCCCTTTCCCGAATGTTCCTCCTCCGCCTCCTCCATTTACAGGTCCTGGGTCCTTCCCATTCGGACCTCACCATCCGGCCCCTCCATTTACAGGTCCTGGGCTCTTCCCATTCGGACCTCACCCTCCTCCCCCACCGCCTCCAGGTGCTGTAGCTCCAGTTTCGACGGACGGACCCGTTACGGTGCAATCTGAGGACCTGGGAAGCTCAACATCATACCCCGCAGCACCCCCAAAAGGACCATCGCGGTTCACCGACGCCGCAGGTTCTAGCAGTGGAGAGCCACCCTCCACCAAACCGGATAGAATTTGGGATCCCAGCTCTCGTCCACCATGGCTCCCAGCTCCTCCGCCTATCGAAACCCAAACTCGGTCAACAGAATGGTCAAAGGCGAGTCCACAGGAACTTCGAGCCGTCGTTGACGCTGCCAAAGAGCAATACAAAACTGTGAAAGAACAATATCGCAACGAACGAGAACAGCGCAAGAAGCACAAAGCAGAGCGAAGAGAGGGTGTCGGTATGACGCCCATTGCGTGAGTGTTATTGGTTTTCCCTCTGTTCGATTGTCTTACTCAGTGTTACTCTCCCCTAGAACAACTACACCAATCCCTCTGTCGCGTGAAACCTCGGAGGATAATCAATTACCTGCATCTATTGAACGTTCGAACTCTCAACTTGTCAGCAATGCCCGAGGTCCTTTCCCTCGACTTGAGATGGTCAGCGTCCCACGTCGAAGTGCTACGCTCCCTGGTGGAAAGCGAGGATCGGAAGATTTTGTTGGTCGGACCGTTCTCAGAGTTAGCAGGCGATTGGCCGACGTACGTCTAATCTCCCTTTTTCTTGCCACTCATCTCCGCCATGTGCTAACTCTGGATACTATCATGCTTGTAGATGGGTTTCAGCGAGACGTCGCACCCGGATCTGCCGGAAAAGATCAAAGCTCAAGTTCCTCACGATAAGGTACTCACAAAGGAGAACGAAGATGAGATTGTCACCTCGCTTTTGGAGGGTCTTTTGGCAGTCTCTCCGAGAGCTACAACCCCGAAAACCCCAGTGGCATCTGGAAGTGGGGTCCGAGAGAATCTGGACGTGCCTGGCGGGTGGCAATGAATCCATTAGTCCTCCAGTTTGATTTTATGCTCATTTATCTATATGTATTATACCTGCCTAGCTACCTGTAAGTATAAATATGCAAGTCGCTCTCTCCGCTCAGCTGTAACTATTAGTTCTGTATTTTGTCTCTGGATTCCTTTTAGTTTTCAAGTACAACCTAGCTAGCTTCGGAATGTATTCGGCTACATTTTTCAAAGGGATGTTGACTGAACACCCCAAATTTCAAAATATAAGGCGAGGGTCACCGACGATGGGGTGACGACATTTTGCTTTGTCCAAAGCCCGAAGGGTAGAAGTCGGCCTTGGCAGCAACGGTTCGCAGCAGTTGCATTGCAGACTGAGAATGACCGAGCTGCTTTGTCTTTGTTTAAGCGGCATTAGAGAAAAAGCCATGCTGCGACCGGTGAGGTGTGGCCTGTCTCTCTGAAGAATCATAGAAATTCTCCCATATAATCCCGTTCCAGGGCCGTGTCCTAACTGGTCGTTTTTCTTCCGTTTTTCTTCCGTAATCAACGAAGGCCTGAACTGGCAGTTGTCCGGCAATCATTCGTACTGGCAAGGGCTCGAGATTCCTGCGTCAGACAAGGGAAAACGTGCATTCGGGTGGCAACTTGGAGGCACTTATAAACCTCCGGATCCTCAGAACTCGAGACCATTGCGTTTTATTTCGCCAGATTCCCCGCGATCGAACACCTGGACGCCCTGCGCTCCACTAACGATCGGTGTGGGCGCTTGATTAACCTTGTAGGCGTCTTGGTAACATATCGACCCTGCCCGTTTTTCACGTTTTGATGCTCCTAGGTGCACCTCCATTGTTTCTTTGCCTTTTTTTGGTACCGCCGCTCTTTGCAGCCCGCCACTCTCCGGCCCTATCTCGCAGCGCTGGCTCCTTTGCTACCAAACTAGGTCCGTTTTTTGCAAGAAAGAGCCTCGATATCGATGCTGATCTTTTCGTACCGGAATGCCGACTCTGTTAAAGCAGCCCTTGCTCGACCCTCCTCATGGAGCCCTCCTCGTCCTCCTCTGCTGCTCGTATGGACGTCGATCCATCGTCTCGCACACACCCTTCCCCAGGCCAGAGTCCCGTCGACCCCGGGGTACAACCAGACTTCATCTCATCGCCCAGGAGCTCCCTCGACCCCCAGGTGTCGAGCCCAGCTACTATCCACCCCCCATATACAGTCGGTTCCACCGGAGAGCGCCGTCCTGTTCCAGCCCTCAATGCGAGGCAGCTCAGGTACTACATGTCCATTGCCGAGAAACGGCAGCAGCAGGTCATAAAGGAGTGGACTCCCCATGTCACTTCCCAGACCGAACGACTCCAGTGGAAGGCAGAGACACAGAATCTGTTGACTACGATTAAAACCCTGGAGGCGGAGAAAGATCGTATTGCTCCTCGACTCGATGGGAACATCGAAACCAACCTGTTCATGGCCAGGGTGGACTATCGCATCAAGTTCTCCCGTCTGTTCAGATTCAACGACCTCCCGAACGAGATTGTTTGCAACATATTCAGCCTGGTGTGCTGGTCGATTACAGATACCGCCAAGTCTGTTGAAGCCCGTTTATGGTTGACGTGGACGTGTCGTCATTGGAGGAAGATCGCGTTGACGGATACTACTCTGTGGAATGTCATTTGGTGGCGAGATCCTCCCCATTTTTCTCGATCCATTGCATGGTTAGAACGTGCTGGGCATGCACCCAAGGATGTACGTATCAGTGACGAAGCAGAAAATCCCATGAAGACCGAAACACTCCGTGTCATTCTTGATCGCCTAATTCCTCGAATATCCACCGTTCGCTGCCTTATCATCATCCTCCACGAATGGGATTCGATCCTCATGGCCATTGACCAGCTCCGAGCGATCAGAATATCTCAGCAGCCAATGATTCTGCAACGGTTCGAACTTCATCGCTCAGGTCCGCCCTGGGTCCAGCTCGGTGCGGGCTACAATCCAGGCCCATACCGCGTTTCCATGCCTTTATTCGGTGGTGTCCCTGTCCCATCACTACACATGCTATCGTTGAGCGGGGTGCACATTGACTGGGGTAATTCACCTCTCGCCAACCTCACCATTCTCGATTTACGCAAGATCCCTATGGACAGAGCACCCAGCTTTCTCCAGTTCCGGACTATCCTTTCCGAATCCAAGGGACTTATCAAATTGATTTTAGACGGCGCGGGTCCCAACTTTGACGGTCGAAACCTAGAAGAAATTAATTTCCCTCCTATTCACCTTCCCCAACTGAAAAGCCTAGCACTCGCGGATTTCAGCGTCGCGTACGGCATCTATCTCATCTCCCAAATATCATCACCACACCTGCGCGACCTCACRCTCCTCAACATGGCCGGCGAAGATTACACCAAATTCTTCGAAGCCATAACAGGACTYACRCCTGATCTCCGGGTTCTGACCATCTTCAATGCAGAGCTGCAGGCGACCGTTGCGGGAACCRCCAATACACCCGAGCCTCCCGTTAAAGCTCGACGAGCAGTCATTCGATGGTTAGAGGCYATGCCCATGATCACCTTCCTCAGGTTCGGCTCCCTACACCGCAACTTCCTCGAGTGTTTCCTATGCAACCCGGAGGAGCTCCAAACYCAACGACGGCATCCRCAGAACAGCATCATCTGCCCCAACCTCGTATACCTGGAGTGGCAGCGGATGGACGCCGAAGTCGTCACCGAGTGGTCAAAACACCGCAAGGCTCTCGGAGCTCCCTTGCAGAAGATGTATATTAATCAGATGACGGCTACGACTGTTAGCACGGACGCCCACCAGGCGTTGACGGACTCGTTGGGTGAGGGTGGACACATTCTTCTTCTGCGTCCGGGGCATAAAGCTCCGGARGARTCCAGCCTGCAGGAATAACCCCCGTTTTTATGTTGTATGTATATAATTACCCCTTCTTGTAGCATAGATTTATGGAACCTGACGGACTCTGAATGCCACTCATTGGGAAGATGGAAGTGCAAGCATTAATAATAGTATGGATAGTCGAAAGATGTCAACAAGGGGTGCATTTACAACGACAATTTTTTAGGAGTCCGACCGCTTTCTTTCTGTCCAGCAGGGCTTGGCTGTGGATGAACGCCATTGGTCAAYTTGGCTACATGTATACCGTTCGCCTGGGGAAGGGCGGGTCGKGAGGCTGGAKATAGATATCAGRATTAGTCAAACACGAATTCAGAGATATGAACGGACTCACGAGGATTATGGCTCTTGAAGAATTGAGCCATCTGGTCGATTGAGAAAGTAAGTTGGGTGACAGAAGGTCTGGACTCGGGCAMAACTCCTGCGAGGTCATCTWCCATCTCTTCGTCACTGTCTTCGGCTTTCTCCTTCTCCTTCTGGCCGGCCGCACTGCTCTCACGAACGTGTAAGAAGTACTTCAAAATTGGTGAAGACAGCGAAGATAATGAAGGGGCAAGGTAGGCGGGGAAATGGAAGGCATCTCCGTTCTTTGAATTTGCATTTACGGGCTGTTGAGCAGAGGGTTCTGGAAGAGTAGATGGCCCAGCGAGGTCGAGAGGAGATCCAAATACGTCCTGGAAAATGGAAGTCTTCTGAGACGCAAACCCGAGTGATAATGGGGATGGCTTCGCCTGAGAAATGCTGGGGTCGTTKCCAAGTATGACAACCTTSGAGCCTTGAGTCAATGCGACCAAATTGAAYGCTCGTGAGTCATCCGTCGACCCAAACCAGACAGCGGTCCGCAGTTGCAAAGGAACCGAGTGAGTCATCCGCGGTTTCGAACCCGCGACGTCAAAGACATGAACAGTGGTTGCATGGCCGTCACTGTTTTCGTCTTGATAGAATACGGCGAAACTACTTGCTCCGGGATGCGGGACTACGAATGCGATGCTTGCATTTGAAGTATAGTTCCACGATACTGAGCACGAAGAAATAATGAGCGGTGGTCGRTGCATGTCGAGATCACGGWACCGCACCTGTTTGCAAAATGAGATCCCACAAGACCAAACCCATTTTGGTGCTAATCAAGAGGTGCCCATGCCCGATGAAGTAGCTCGAGACGACGTCACTTATCACTGAGCTGGAGATGGTGTTGAGACTTGACACWGACGAAGAGTCATACAGCACAATGCGCGATTCGAACGAGAGCGCAAAGATGGTCCCATCTGCTGACCAGCCAATGGACCGCAGAGACGAAGAGGGGAATGTCAAGGATGCATGTGGTGACCAAACGGCTGCAGTAAGGAGCATGAGTACGAGAATGAGGGAAGGAAMGAYCTGCGCACCATTTTTGTTCTTCCAGTGTAATCTCCAGATTTTCAAAGTTCCACCCTCGCAACACGAAGAGAGGTAAAGCGGGTTTTGTCCAGATTGAGGACTGAAGGCGATGTTTGAGACGTGGCTGTTTCCATGAGGTTGGTCGATTCTGCTATGCAGAGACCACTCTGAAGATTTCTCACTCCAAGCCCAAATTTTGAGAAAKATTTCGGGTGGATAGCCTACCTCCCCATTCCGAGCGTCCAAAGTCGCCATCCACAAGCCACATGAAGACAGAGCAACATGGTCKACGCGGGACACTTCGAGAGGCTTGTCGTCGCGTCTTGAAACACGATTCGAAGGGGAGACCTCCAATTCCGAAAGCAGAGTAGATGTTGAGGGAGAATATATCTGAAGCGATTGTGGGTGGGAGGATGGGAGGATGAGGGAGGACGACAGTCGATGATAAGCGAGAGGCGGCGATGTCGGTTTTGACGAAGAGGCTTGGTTCTCGATTTCAGAATCTAGCAAGTTCATTGATTAGCTTTGGCGACCCTTGACCTAACAATTTGAATTCACCTATTTTGATTTGGGCAAAGGATCTTGTTATACGGAGYGTACTGGAGCTGACGAAAGAGAATGCTCCATCATTAAGCCCGAGTAAATACTCTTCMCCAGAAGGACTCTGGCAAATCGATATTGTCGAGATAGGAGCACCAACACGAGGCACGAACTCCTTCTTTCCTGAATGAACCTGCCAAATGACGAGCACTGCTTCCTCTCCACCACTGAGTAAGTATGCACCATTGGGAGTGAACGACAGGGCCGATACAGCATGCGCATGCCAGTGCAGTGTGGTCGTCTGACTGCGTTTCTCAACACCCCGAGATCCAGCTCCCTTGCTGTTCAAGCAATACCAGATCCGAACATTTCCCTTCTCATCCCCAGTCGCAAAGTAGTCCTCGGAGGGATGCATGGCCAAGCACGTCARACGCTCTGGCGATACATATTTGACGAAGCCTGCTTCGAGCGCAGATGATTTCGCGACGTACACCGTATGGCCTGCGGAGGCGACGATCCAGGATCCATGAACGGAGTAGGCGAGTCCACTCGGGAACCTAGTCTTGCCAATAGCACGAGTTTCAGTAGGCTTCCCAGCTGGGGTAGTTTTCAAAGATATCCGGAGAACAACCGCATCGTTGTCTACAAAAATTTAGCGACATGAACTAGTTCGATTGAAAARYACTCACCACCAGCCGTTCGCTTGTTCACCAGAGACGCCGCAGCAACCACCGAATCCTTAAAGTTTTCATGCACACATAGGAAGTGTATAGGTTGTCCAACGTCGATTTCTCGAAGAAGCGCAGCATTGAGGAAATCCCAGATCAGCAATCGTCCATCGAGGGTGCCCGTGATGAGTTGAAAAAAGTTGTGAGGGTTGATGACTGCTGAAGTAAATCGAGAAGCTTGTGCCCCACTGRTCCCTCCAGATGGCAAAATCAATTCCGACACGACAAGCCCAGTCGCTACCGAGAAAATCTTGATGCATACGCCTGCGAGGCAGAAGAAGTAGCTGGCGACGGGCTCTCAGCAAATTTGATGCACCTAACAACGACGAGCCACTCACCTCCCGTCCTTTGAGAAAAGAGGGGGCACTTTGCTCGACGAAAAGTCGTTCAGATATTTCCACTCCCAAGCCGTTTCCTGAGCCTCGTCCACCCAAGCGTTCTGTTCATCCCAAGCAAATGAGGGCACATTTTGGAGGTTTTCTTTGCCTTTGCCCTTGTTCGACATGGCAGGCTTTTTTGTTTTTACTGGAGATCTATGGGGAGGGGTGAAGACATGAGACTGAGTCTGACGATGGGAAGCAAAGACGGCCATTCAGCGCTCCCTTGCGTTTGCGCTCCAAAATTTTGATCACAAAACACTCAAAACGCGCCGGATTCAGCAAGTGCACAAACACCCGAAAACATTGCTACAATTACAGTGTCCGATAACTACATAGTGAATCTACTAAAATTTATACCCTACGAGAATTCTCACAGACCGACAGGGTGTCTGGACCTCGTCCAGCGTCACGTATCTCGACGCTCTCATCATACTCTCCCGTATCCGCTCCTCTTCAATGAGTTCTGCCTTGGAGAGAGGCTCTCGACTTGGTAGATCCCACCCAAGACTGGTCAGAGAAGTCCAAAGTGACATTCGAACATGCATATCACTAGGTTCTCCGTTAAACACCAATCTCAGGGAAGTAGTAAGCCCGAACATACCTCTTGAACCGCTCGATAAGCTTCTCGAATCGTTTTCGGTTCTTCAGCTCTCCTAGCTCATCGTCGTCTTCCCATCCATATGGCGCAAGCTCTTCTCTCCGGTTCCGAATGCGGTCCTTGAGCTCTTCCCACATCGCTTCTTGGCAAGCAAGCACCGTTTGGTACGAGCGGTACAGATGCATAGCCAATGACCGTTCGCTCATATCTCGGAGCTGGTCCAAAGAGAAAAGGGATGTCGGGAATGGGCATGAATCGTCGTCATTGGGAGAGGTGTCCAACATGAACGGCTTGAATATTGGCTGACCAGTATCGGAGCTAGGAACAGGTTCTACAATTGAAGAAGTCGACACACTCCACGGCGACGACAAAGAGGCAGAAGCCGTTCGCGGTCGCTTGCTGAAAACGGAAGCACTTTTGGAAAGTACAGTAGATGTTGTGCTGGCCGTAGAGGATGACGAGAAGGAATGCGACATCGGCCGCGCCGGAGAGATGGTTGATATTCGTTTTGTCAGTGTGTCTGAATGCGGCTCAACAACATAATTTGTCACGATTTGAGGTGGAAGGGGAAGGAGAGGCGCAAGCAGGGGCATGGGGAACGTGACCACTGGGCTGATAGTGACCTGCCGGAAGTAAGTGGTGAAATAACTGGGTAATAGGGCTACATGAGTTCGTTAGCTGAGCCTGGAGTTTGAGATCACTTCGTGCATCTACCTGTAGGCGTCAAATTAATAAACCGATGCTCGAAAACCGAGTTGCAGAGTGACTCCAGGAGGGCATGGTCATGAGAAGGGATGATGATGGTTGACGCCGAGGACGGCGCATACGGAGTCGACCCTTGGGTTGTGGGCGTGGCAGTAGAACTACCAGGTGAAGTTGATGGCCTCGGCTTCGCTCTCAGCGCGCTAGTAAACCACCTAGGGAGCACGGGGAAAATAATGTCTAGAGCATCCAGTTTAAAAGGAATCCCTGCAACATAACTGGTGTACGAACCATCCTCCACAATTTCGACGGATCCTCCAGGTTTCAAAACTCGGTTGATCTCCTACAAAACGCCTTTAGAAGTGGGCAATCCCAAAGGCGATCTTGCTAACCTCGAAGATATTATTCCACTACGTTTCTCGTCAGGTATTGAACCGAAGGGACAGCGAAGGCACTAACCTTATTCTCCGGCACGCCTCTGGCTATCGAACTGACGTGAACATGATCAAACTCGTCCTCCTCAAAAGGGAGCTTTGTCGTTAAACTATAGGTAGTCAGGTTGTTTTGATCGGCGTCCAACAGCAAGCTTCTAACTCACAAGTTGCCATGTTTCCACTGAACTCGACTCGCCACAGAAGGATCTAGGAACCTCGTGGAGAATTGGACATTTACGAGATCGAACCCAATCTGAATCGAGTTATTAAGAGTCTCGTATCGAGGGACTGAAACCGATTCAAACTCACGAACTCGCAATTTGGCCATTCTCGTGCGGCTTCCAAAACCCAGGCCCCAGTCTGAAAGACGTAACGGTCAGATGGAAATTGAATGGTACGACAAGAGAGCGCCTACTCCACATCCGAGATCCAGCGCTTTCGACGGGTGCTCTTCAAAGTCGACGAATGATGACGAGCCTCTCAAATGTTGTAGCAGGCGATTATCAAGGGCCTCCCTAGATGCCTATAGATCAGAGGCTTGAGTTTATCACCCGAAGAATGAAAACCGACATTTCAACAACATGCTTGTCGTACGACAAGGGATACGGGGCCTTCTCGCTGTCGTAAGTGTGATGCCTATGGCCATGTTTGTAGATAAACTGTGTCTCTCGCTGTCTGGCGTGTCTTATTCCGTCGACCGACGCCGAGCCGGTAGAGATTGTAGGACGGGTAGCTGGCGGAGACGGTGGCAGGCGGGGGCCTAGGAATGAAACTGGGTTCATGCCTAGGCAATGGTGATGGTAGTTGAGAGTGGTAGAAGATGAAAAGCGATCATCAGAGCATTGCGGGAGTCAAGAGCTGTAATGACGCGGTTGTAAACAGGCTTTCAATTGGTGATACAACACTTTCTGATCATCAACGCTACTCAAACGTTACTCTCCGTTATTTTCACACTGCCAAGCGACTTCTTTCCACGCAACGCAACCCTATTTTCCTAGTCTAACTACCGGCAGAGTACCCAGAAAATACTGCGTTGGAGGCCTCGAGTAGAGAAGAACGTTCGTCATCGAGCTATCGTGGGACTTCCAATTTGGTTCCATGATGTCAGGCACCACGATATCGAGGAATCAAGTAACTCGATCATACCCAGATGCCTCCTCGAAAGAAACCAACCTCAACAAAGCAGAAAAAGGCCGAGCAGAAGCTCAAGCGCGCTGTAAAGCGTGGTGATGTCGAGGCTCCCGAACCGAAGAAGAAGTCGCACCACAAGAAAGGCAGAGTTGGCCCGACAGGCAATCGGATCGGGCCTGCGGCATCCACCTCGGATGCAGGGAAGCGTCTGCAGCTTCAGTCCACGTTCGTGAAGCTCTCTCCCAAATTCCTCGAAGAAACCAGGAATGTTGCCTCCAATATCCCACTCGATCGTCCACTCGATCCTCAGGTTGCCGTTCTCGCCGATCCGGAGACGGGAACGTTCAATTCAAACGCGTTCGCTTGCCCTCGCCGGCCTAAATGGCGATTTGACATGTCCAAGCTAGAGGTCGAACGAAATGAAGAAGGTCAATTCAAGAAATGGCTCGCCGAGAGCGATAGCATTGTGGAGAAATGGCGAGAGGAGTTGGATGCCAAACGCCAAGCGCCGGCGTCGGATTCGGATTCCAATACAGAGCCGCAGTTGACAATGCCCGCCTCACCCACCTACTTTGAGAGGAACCTAGAGGTCTGGAGACAGCTGTAAGTTCTCCTTCTCTATATTTTGACCCTATTTTTCTAAACATCTATCTCAGTTGGAGGGTCACAGAAATATCCCAGATCATCTTGATCTTGCTCGATTCACGTTGTCCGACCGTGCACTTCCCTCCCTCCCTGGTGTCTTATCTTGGAACCCGAAAAATCATTTTGGTTTTGACCAAGGTGGACATTACAGGCCCTGAAAGAACCGATGCATGGAAGGAGTATCTCCATGCCCAATACCCAACGCTACCCATCGTAGAAGTCGAGTCCTACGTTCAGAAGGACGAAACAGCCGTCCACCAGGGAAAACGCCAGTTTGAACCTAGCATTCCCGATAATTTCAGGACGAAGCTCGTTGAGACGATCAAGAAAGYCCACTCGGAGCTGCTCGAGCCACCAGAGAAGGTCAAAGAAAAGCCTGAGCGGTTGAAGGCTTGGGTTCCTCCTGTTAAACCGGAGGTTGACTGGGATGCRGTCTTCACCGCGAAGGGAGATAAGGTTGGTCTCTCTGTCGGTGGCCCYGCTGTTCCACGACTGGATGAAGATGACGAAGATGATGGTGAGGACGGGGAAGCTGGAAATGAGAAAGAGAGGCGCGCCCCAGATATTCTGACCATTGGGCTCATAGGTGAGCCTCCAACATGACTATTGCCCCCACCGCCTCTAAAGAGTGATAATAGGCCAGCCTAACGTTGGGAAATCGTCCCTGCTGAATGCACTGTTTGGCGCGAGTAGGGTCAGGGCATCGAAAACACCGGGCAAGGTATGCTTGCTCGTCCTATGATCTTCATGGTTCCATTTATATCTTATCGTGTTCCTAGACGAAGCACTTCCAAACCCTGTTCTGGACATCAGACGTCCGTCTCGTAGATTGTCCAGGGCTCGTCTTTCCGAACTTTGTCCCAATGGAAATGCAAGTTCTTTCAGGCATTCTCCCCATTTCCCGCGTCTCCGCAATCGCAGCCTGCATACATTACGCTTCTCAGCGGCTTCCTCTGGAAAGAATATACCAGTTGAGGCATCCATCTCTCGATGAAGCTCCGACTGTGGACAAACGAACCTGGCGAGAGGGTACGAGTCGGCCCGCTCCAACGTCACAGGACAAGGCCGCCGTATGGACTGCGATGGATATTTTAACTGCKTTTGCGAATATGAAAGGATGGGTGACCGCCAAGGCYGGTAGRCCAGATGTGAACCGYGCSGGGAACGCGAGTAAGTTTCCATTCTCTGGTGGWGTTTCARCCCGGATGCAGATCCATTGCTAACTCGTCTCTCTAGTTTTGCGGGCGCTTGCTGAAGGACGAGTGTCATGGGGTTTCCGGCCACCTGGTGTAGAGAAGACTGACGCGGACGGCTTGGGCATTTGGATCCCTGGGAAGGATGCTATAGGATCCGATACAGAAAGTGACGACGACGAACACGCGACGCATTCAGCGGAAGAAGCTTCGGATGACGACGACTCTGAGGAGGAAAGCGATAGCGATCACCCGGATGCCGGGCAGATTATCGGCATTGCTGGGAGATTTGGCGCCCTTGCGATTGAGGAAAGAGAAGAGTCAGAAGCCTCGGAATAATGAGCGAGGCGGCCGACGGAAACATGGTATCTTCGTCGTCCACGATGCRGGGAAGTATAYATGKTGTGTAAGTTYTGCAGTCCCAGCTATGTTCAAGACTATTAGATTAACGGCACGAACCTTGTTGTAGTGAGGCTACCTCTTTCAAATATCAGGTCGGCTGCCTGTAGGTGAATACTACGAGCAAAAAATGTGAAAACAAACCAACATTGAATATTATACACGCCCGCAAGGTTTAATCGGAAAAATTAAATCTGGTGATCTTCTCCGGAGTAGACTTGGGCACTAAACATATCAGATGACTCTTCTACWCTCGCTTATGRAGGTATAAATRCAGCATTTCATCTCTCTCYRAGCCAGYKAGTCAAGCGAAATGCTCTCCAACTTGATCCCYTTCGTTTTGCTAGGCCTCTTCGCCGGTTGCCATGCGCAAACGATTTACCTCGCMGGAGAYTCTACAATGGCGAGGGGAAAYGGYGTGACTGAAGGTGCGTCMCTATTTGYGTTATTCTTTACATGSATCTGGTTTAACACGCAGATTAGGATGGGGACAATACTTGGCTCAGTTTTTAGCAATCCCAGTCGTCAACAAGTCGCTCGGAGGTCGATCCGCTCGCAGCTTTACCGAAGAAGGACGATTCACCGAAATCGCCAATTTGGTCAAGGCTGGTGATTTTGTGGTCATGGCCTTTGGTCACAACGACGGTTCCGCRGGCGCAGTTGATAATGGAAGGCARTGTGCTGTCGGYGATGGCTACRACACCACTTCCACAGTGAAGACAGCAAAGTGCGTTAAGNAAAAATGCTCYGAGGTTCAGCAGAYGATCTAATTGAYGATGAATCGACAGTGGAACGTCAATTGTGATCCACAGCTGGCCCTATTATATRCAGAACGCCGTCAACCTTATCAAGAGCAAGGGTGCCATCCCCATCGTCTCATCCCAAACCCCGAGAAACGGATGGACGAATGGGGCGATCTCTGCTGGACCGCGCTTCGTTGGTTATGCCAAACTGGTCTCTGAACGCACCTCTGTGAATTACATCGACCATTACGCTTATGTCGCACAAGCGTACAATAGGGTGGGTCAGGCTACGGTCAATACCTATTATCCAAACTCRGGTGACTACGTCCACACTTCACCGACTGGAGCCCAAGTTGTCRCGAGGGCCTTTGTGAGAGGAGTCCTCTGTAACGCGAGCACYCTGAAGAGCAAGGTCAATTCGGCTGGACAGAGCGTACCTGGTAAGCCGTCGAATGCACTTTTTACTAGGCATTTGTCTGACTTCGGAGTAGATCGATGCTTGTAGGCGAAAAGGGGAAAGGGAGGGAGAATACTATGGAATGCGTAGTTTATTGGAATTGATATTGGAAAATCTATAAATAGCCGACTGATAGTTGTCCGCGCCGTCACGGGTTGCCTCAAGTCGTCTACAACCTCCTCCAATGCTAACTTCATGGTTCAGCCAGAAGCCTTCTGAGGCCGGCAAAGATGCTGAGCAGCCACGGATCTCCTACGACTCTCGCCAACATACCAGCAGACCGTCCGCGTCAACCACCAGCGAAGCGAACCCCCTTCTTCCATCCTATGACAATCCGAGACAGAAACGCTCACAGCCCCCATACACGACTCCTCACGATGCAATAATCGCACAACTACAGACTTCGGGAAACCCAGAACCCGTAACACCTACAAGAAAGGAAGCAGGATACACATATTATGCTGGAGAAGATGACCGTCGTTCTCCAATTACACCCATATCCCCAGCCGCATCGCACTCTCGATTGGAACTCGGACTCAGCCCATCACCTAGTCTGTATACCGGCACTACAACTGCCAACTTTCGAAACACAGGAAACCAGCCGAACGTAAACGTGCAGCAAACGGTGGACCTATTGCTGGATCCATTGGACGGCTCCTCCCATGGCGTTCTCCTTCCCCAAGACATCAATATCGCTCCCTTGGATGAGGTTCAAGCTGCCCCACGCTTCAATTCTGCGTCCGTGGCTGCAGCAAGTGAAGGAATGTGGTCCCATTTATCCAAAGTGCTAGACCTACAGAGCCAAATCGCCAAGATGCATATCGACATGGAAGGAGTTGGGGCAGGCGATGGGCGGAAGAAGACTCAAGTGAAGCGCCATATGGGCAGAGGTTCGGTGCTTGGGGAGGACCGCAGGATGTACCATTCCCCGCCTTCTCTGAGGATGCGGGCAATGAGCAACGCATCTACTATCGGAACAGTCCCCGACGAGAAAGAGGCCGACGAGGAAGGCGTCAGTGTGACAGACGAAGAGACGGAGAAGAACCGAGCTAGGGAGGAAGAGTTTGCGAAGCTCGCTAACCAGTTTGAAGGCAAAAAGGAGTCTATCAGGGAGATAATGAATAAAGTACGATCAGCATGTCTCTTCCCGGAAATGATCAGACTAACGGACACATCGTCATTTTGTAGCTGGACGAACTGTCAAAAGCACTAACCGAGTTCCATGCTTTGCAGGCTCCAGACGTGTCAAGTCCGAAGAATAATACCGTGAATGCAACAGCTCCAAGCCCTACAATTGCAGCTGCCTCGAATCCGAGGCTGGGGACGATATCCCATGCTTCACTGCCCCCACCACTTGCTCAGTTCCAGGAGCACATGCTCTGGGCACCGCCGAAACCCGTTGCTGCTCCAGAGTCCGCGAATGCACTTCCGAAATCACTGTCACGGCTTGGCCCTGAGCGAGCAACAAATAAATCTCAGAAGCCTCCGATGCCTACCCTCATCGTGAACTCAGATGTCCAACCCCACGTAATGGAGAGTCCCGCCTCGACGTTGGGTAGTCTTCCACACGAGGACCAGTGAAGCGATGTATCTTCCTAGGCGATGTTGAACACTTTGGTGGGCATCTCCTCGTGGACCTCGCATCCGATTCGCTAGGCAACCCCCGCTCTTTGTGCCCCACCTCGTTGTGGTCGAAGCCCCCTTTACGTTGGACGTCGTTGGGCTGCCTTTTTGTCCCGTAGCCGATGCAGGGTTCGATGTCGCTTATACTTAGTACGGGAACGGGAGGCGTGCTTTCAGGAAACGGGGGCGCGGCCTTTAGATAGACGATCCGCTTCTTTGTATGGCAAATATCGGCGGTAATTTGTATATGCGCCCTCGAGGCTGCGGTCAGGTAGTTTCAGTACCCTGTCAGTGACCCTGCGCCGAAGTTGCTGTGATGGCGGACTGCGATGCGTAGTAGCCATATATATAAGATCAAGGCTTTCTTCCTTTCCACCACTCAGCCCTCACAATGTCCGCGAAAGCGCCCCTCGGCTTACCTTCAATCACGCCTGGATTGAAGTCCATAACTCCTTATTTGCAACGCGCAGAAGAAATACGAAAGCAAGAGCCCATCGTCGCGTATTGGTGTTCGTTCTGAGCAATAGTTGACCTTAAGACGCATCGCTGATCTTGATTGTCTAGGTGCATACTATGCTGCGCAGTTGGGGGTTGGCCTGAAGATAAAGGATGCAGCCTCTCGAAACGTCTTGATTGCTCTCCTTGGTTATCTAGAGCAGATGAAGTCGGAAATTGGCACCAGCGACGCCATAGACAACGACGCTGCTGGTTCTGCTTACGTCGAGAACTTTTCTTTGAGGGTGTTTTCCGCTGCGGATAACGAAGACAGAAGTGGTCGGGCCACCAAGTGAGTTTGTCCTAATCATGATGTATTCAGTGAAGCAACGACCCTTTCTTCCTCTAGAGCGACTGCGAAGAAGTTCCTCGTAGCTGCCAACTTCCTTGAAGTGCTCAAGACGTTCAACAACGCGGATATATCGGAATCGGTCAGTCATTTCGCTTCTGGATAGATGGGATCGACTGAGCTCTCCTAGAATCTGGAGAAGATACGATATGCGAAGTGGAAAGCAGCAGAAATCGCGAAAGCTTTTCGAGAGGGACGTACACCTGCCCCGGGTCCGCCTGGGTTCGCAGAAGAACAAGAAATCGCGAATCAACTTCTCAGCTTGGAAGAACGGCCTCCCGATATCCCCGACCTCCCAGCACCTCCTTCACAGCCTGCACCTTCTGGACGCTTGTCACCTCAGCGTCTTACCTCAAGCCGGGAAAGGAGTAGGACACCGCCTAGTGGCAGCCCCAAAACAACGTTCATACCTGCTCCTCACGCTGACGAGTGGAGTACCATAGTGGCGCCGAATGCGTCCATTTTAGACGCTGGCCCCGGCATTCCTAGCCGACCAATTCCACGTTCAAATAGCGGTGGCAGCATCGGGCGCACTTCTCCTAGCGGGAGCCCCAAGCAGGATCATCATATCTCTGGCGAAAGGCAGTCAAGGAAATCTTCATCTCGTTCTCCCAAGCACTCTCCCACTGGCTCCAAACCCTCGTCCCCCACGAGGCAAGGACGTACTTCAAGTCAAGGGAGTGAAAAGAAGGTTCATTTTACTCCCTCGGTTATCGGGGGCTCTGTCACCACTGGATCTCAGCCTGGATCTCCTCAGCAGGGTCATACTAATCTCCCACCCTTTCACACTCAGCCTGGCGCCTCATACGCCGACTCCCTTCCCTCACCTCCCCCGCCACCCCCAAGCGCTCCCAGCGCACCGTACAGGCCTGAACCAGCTGTTCGATCTCCTCCATTACGTTACCAACCTCCACCACCTGCACCAGCGCCAGCCCGCGTTATTTTGACCCCTGCCTTGATCTTGCAAGTGCAGAAGCAATGTCGACTTGCATCTAGTGCTTTGGATTACGAAGACGCAGAGACTGCGAAGAAGGAACTGCGCGCAGCCCTTGCTCTTCTGGGAGATTGAAGAGTAACAATGATTGATTCGAATGTGATACCTTTCTTTACGATATACCCGGAGTAGTTTTTCCACGTATTATGCATGCACTGGTAGACCATGTCTGTATTAAATAGTCACATCTGTAATAAAATCTAGGGATACTTTTATGTGAACTTGTGTTAAACGCCCTTCGACACGTTTTCGATAGCTTTGACACGTTCTTCCAACTCCCTGATCTTGTCCTTGACGGAGACGGACCCTGGACTCATCGGCACCGACATTTGATCCACATTGTCAGAGCGCGAGGGTTTAGAGCCTGGAGATGAGCGAGTCCGCGTATGCTTGCCTTTCCTGTCAATGGGACTGAGTTGGAGCTCCTCGAACGCCGAAAGGTCACTGGAAGAAGGTGGGATGGGCAGGGTTCTCGACCGAGCTGGTTTCACTCCGTTCCGGGCACGCGAAGAGCGTGAGCAGTCCGTTGCAGAATGTCCGAGAGTTGCCCCTTCCACGGGAAGACTGGCCAAAAGGGAAAGCGGCGCGACAGCGTCCAGGTGGATTGTTCTTGATTGCGATGAAACCAGTTCCGGAATTGTCAAGAGTGGCTTATCGACTTGTGTACTTCCGTCTGTAGACAGTCGCCTCATCTCCGGCGCATGTGGATCTGTCAGAATTAATTAATAAACTTCAGCCACATAAGAATGAAATAGAAGAAGGTTTTTACCTATCTGGTTCGTGGGCTGCTGCAACGAACTTGAGCCCCTGATTGAGGCTACTCTCCAACGTGCTATAATACAAGTCTGCGAAATGGGGGCCATCCTCTGAATCCGGGAAAGGTGCTGCGAAGATCACGTCCTGAACGATTTCGTCCTCGTCATCCGAGTAAACGGAACCGACCGACGAGTTAACGGTGTCGATCAAGACTTTGGAAGATGTATGTTGCGCTTGCGCAGTCTTTGGCGCTGGTTGTGGGTTGAGGGCAGCTGGTCCAGTGATCGGTGCGCTAGGAGCGGGATCGAATGATATGAAATTGACAATTCGAATGGGCACTTCTGCGGAAAGTTCTGTGGGCAGCAGAGATCCAGTAGATATCGTTACCCTCAGCCTATAATCCACTTCAAGCAACCGTCCTTTGGGTATAGAGATGGTATCGGGCTATGAGTGGTCAAGAGGATGGTCCCTCGAAGTAACTGGCCACGCACTGGTAATACAAGATAATGGTTGAACTGAAGTGACTCTCCAGGTAAGACTCCGGTCCACCAGCCTTTGGCGCTGACATATCCCTTTTCAGAGCGGTCCCCCATCATGACAGTGCTTTCGGTCACGAGCTTCGAAGTAGTCGATGTTCGGTACGTGCGTACGTCGTCGGTTTCTTTCCTTGTGCCAGCAGAATCATCCCGAGGCCTGTAGATGATGACATCCTGATGTAGTCCGATAGTGAAGCTTTTGATGGCCCTGGATGTCTGGTTCGTGACAGAAAATTTCAGATAGCATCGTTGCCCAGCGATCCATTGCAGACGTGTGAGTGTCACCGTTAGTTTAAGCGTCCGTTCCGAGTCAGACATGGTCACTTGAATGGGTCGAGGCAGAGGGTTCATGCATTCGGCGAGGTCTAAACGTGGCCAGGTGCAGATGTTTCGGTAGAAGTGAGCGATGGACTTTTGCTCTGAAATTGGATCTTTGATTCGGATCGAGCTGCATGAAGTGACCGTTGAGCAGAGTTCATAGACGGAGAGGGGAAACGAACACCATCACAATGTACCGGATAGCGGCACCAGACTGAGAAGGGAAGATGCCTTTGGGTGCCCCATACGTGGTCGAGGGATCAAGAGGGAAAGAAAACGGGAGGACGAAATGACCTTCATTTGCCAACTTGAAACCTTCCGCATCAGACCCTGACAGGTACAAGTCCTCCAAGTTATTAGTTACTGCCGACAAGGGTGAGGTACACTGATAGAATATGTGTCGTTCTTTCTCTTGCATGATGCACTCGAAACCCACGAGACGTAGTTTGCCATCGGAGAGCATGACCACCTCGGACTTCTTCCGAACAGTAAGGAGGACGGTCCCGTTCAAGTATCCGCCGTCCACGCAAGAGTCGTTCTCTAGTAGTAGATCCAATTGAACTCGAGCTCCAGACCTTCCGCCTTCCAGGCGCAGAAGTGATTCCTGAGACAGATACACCTGGCTGTTAGGGTCGGGAGGAGGAAGGGTAGCACCCGTCTTCAGTTTGGCATTCGAGCTGCCAAGGATAGCCTTCAGCTCGCGGGCACCTCGAGAAGGACTAGAACCCCCGGCTAAGATCGTGTTTTGTCGAGCAAGCAGACCAGATGCATCCGAACTGCTGAGTCGGCTAGCTTTGAGCCCTAAAGAAATGTCTTCTGCCCAAGTACTTGAGCGGCTGATCGTAGCACTCTGGGAAGCTTGGGTTATCGCAGGGGAGGGTTCGAGCGTCCCTGCCATCCTAGAGACTGGACCATCATCAGGTTCCGGTGTGGTGTTCTTTGGGCGAGTTGGTGGGAGAGGTGACCGTTCCAGAGGATAAGCTAGAGCAACTTCAATCATCAATTTTTCGAGCAGAAGAGACTGGGAAGAAGATGAATGGGAGAAATTTAGCGCCATAGGTGGGTAGAGCGGGGTCAGCACTAGAGGGAATTCAAGGTGAAGTCAGCCATCATTCGGACTTAAGCCACCTGGTCAGCTTGATATTCTCACAATCTTCTTCGCCACTCGCAACGATGTCCGACAAAACTGCCAAAGCGCACACCCAGCAGTCAAATCGCGAACGACCTCGAAAAGCTGGTGAAAGGAAGACTGTTTATAAGGCTGTCCTGGATAACCCATTCCAAATACGCTGGTTAAGCGCACCTCCTTCAATAATGCGCTCATGCTCAACGGATTTCGAATAGGCCATCGGTTCCAATCAACCTCCAAAACATGATATTCTCTCATCTGGTATCGCTGCTGGAAGGAGCCTCAAATTTCCATGAAGCCCAATGCCGGGCCAGTCGAAAGCGCAAGCGGACGTTGGAAGTGGACAAGAGCAAGAAGCAAAGCAAAGCGAACGAAGACGTTGCAATGGAGGTCAGCTATGGAGAGGACGGTCTTCTTGAAGCGTTGCAGGATCCCTGCTCCGCTCTTCCCTCTCCCCCCAAACCTCCGATTCTTGACCATCTAGTCTGCGGGATCAACGCTGTCACGAAACGTTTAGAAGCTCAAGCTCGTCAAGTTCGACGCAGCGTGATAATATCTAGCAAGCCTCTGGATGAATTGGAAGCTGCGCTTCCTATATCCCTGGTTTTTGTGTGTCGAGCCGATGTCGACCCTCCCATTTTGATTAACCATCTTCCTCAACTCGTCGCTGCTTGCAATTCCGCGCCCTCCAGAGCACCCGTCAAACTCATACCTCTCCCAAAAGAATCCGAAGGCATTTTGGCTGAAAAACTTGGTATCAGACGGGCTTCTGTACTGGCCCTGGATGTACGCCTCATCTCCTCACCGATTGAGATACATATTGACCACTCCTCCCTACAGGCTCAATATCCCGGCATTCCAGAGCTTTCGACGAGGCTTGATTCAGTTACGGCTCCAACAGCGCCGTGGCTAATGCTGCAGGCCAATACTACAACTACCCAGCCGTATGAACCAACTCACGTAAAACAGTTGCGAACGTCAGCACCGAAGGATATGAAGGCTGCGAAGGAGTCAAGACTACAGGGTAGGTTGGCTGCCCAGCTGAGAAAGCAGCACAGAGGCAATGGGGAGGGCAAAGCTTCAGTTGACTCCTAATTAAATAATTGCTTTTTTCCTACGAGGGGTATGTTATTGAAATCCACGACCCGTCACATCACATGGTCTGTGACGGTATCTTTTCATGATGAAATCACGGAGAGCCAAAACGGAGGGGCACATTTTACCATGTTCATTGCGATCGTTGGACCCCGTTTCTCTGGGAAAACCACAGTTGAAGACTACTTCATCAAAGAGAAAAAGTTTACGCCAGTAAGGCTCATCGCGCCCAACGATGGAGAATCGATCCTCGAAGGAAACATAGGGGTAGGCCACGACTAGCTTCAATATCATCGAGTCGACCCCTCATGTCATATCCTAAAGGTAGATCATAAGCAGGGCACTGTCACCAAGTTAAAGATAATGCATCCCTCGATGGTCAATAAGCACCAGTCATTTCTGTCCTTGAGCCCATTGCCATCCCCTGCAACACCAACCCCAGTGCTCAAATTCTCCGGTTCACAGCATCCACTATGTTTCTCTTCGCCCAGAGATTTATTGCAATTTGTCACAAGCAACTGGAAGGAAAACTTTGTCACCTGTGATCTCGACCGCAAGGAGCTGGTTGACGTGCTTATCCGTAGACCATTCTTCTTGCTTTTGAGTGTCGATGCCCCTCTCATGAACCGCTTCATGAGATCCCAGAAGTGCGCCTGCTTACTTGACTATTGGGAAAACATGACGGAAATTGACCTATTTATTTAGCTTCCAGCCCACGAGTCTCGAGCAGTTTGTCACAGACAACGATCAGTTGACGTATGGACCTGCATCTCTAAGCGACCTTCAGGACCTCGTCAACGTTCGTGTGGTCAATGCATTTCAGACTTTAGAGAAGCTACACTCTCACTTAGAGAGTCTTGATTTAATGAATGCCGAGCATTTGCGCCCAAGCTGGGATGCGTACTTCATGGTGAGAGAGTGTAGCTTCATCGGGGGTTAACGTAGATCTAACGCTTCGCAGACTCTGGCTTCACTGGCCTCTCGCAGATCAAATTGCATGAAGAGGCGTGTAGGTGCCGTTATCGTCCGAGATAACAGAGTCATCTCCACCGGATATAATGGGACCCCTCGTGGACTGGTGAATTGCAACGAGGGTGGATGCAGTCACTGCAACGGAGTGTTTCCTTCGATGTCCCTTCCAATTGAGTGCCTATGCCTCCACGCAGAGGAAAACGCTTTATTGGAGGCTGGTAGGGAACGAGTTGGAAGCAACGCGGTCCTCTATTGTAATACGTATGATATTTATCTTTCCCTCGAGTTCCAATGGCTGACCAGATTCCAGATGTCCTTGCCTCAAATGCACTGTCAAAATCATACAAACTGGCATCAAGACTGTTGTCTATAACCTGGCCTACAAGATGTACGCTTTCTATTCTTGACTGAATGAGAATTCCACGCTAACTTCTCTGGCAGGGACACCGCCTCGGCCACACTCTTTCAACAATCAAATGTTGAGCTCCGTCGTTATGACCCTCATAATAGTTTTCGACTGCCTCCTGTCAACGACGAAATCGGAAGTAGTGGCTCGTGAAATGAAATTTATATTACACATCCAAAACACTCAGAACATATCGTACATTGTGCTCGACCTTCCAACGATCATCGTACATGAACTTAATCTGAGGCCCAACGTCTTCAGCCGTCCCTTGCAACGCCAGCCACACAGAGTCCGCATTTCGCTTTCCAGCGGCGAGGTAAAGCTGTCTAGCGCAAGCTTGCAGCTCTTCATGCACATGCTGGCCCAAAAATCGCCTGAAAAGAACGAGGCTTTCCCAAAACGACGGTTCGTACGGTTGTACACCCTCCATCACGCCCGTCATCGTCCGTAACACAGACCGATAAAGTCGATGCGAATGGGTATACGCTGATTCTGTTCCGATTGCTGAATGTCGTCGGCGTGCCAGTGCACTTCCGCTATCCCCAACCTCCAACTGCCTCAAAATGGTTTGGAAGCGAGGCCAAACATCGTCCCAGATCCTGCGATACATGAAGCTGCCAACATGGGTGACGAGCGCTTCCACCAGGTTGGCAGCTGCACCGACGACAAACGTCTCTTGGTCGGCCAGTCTGTTCAAAATGAAGGGCCAGGCGTCGTGGATGGATGGAAGGAGAGACGAGTCTGACAAGACGGGGACAGCAAGACCTAGAAGCACGAGGATACGCGCTCGGATGACGGGGGATTCGTGTGTCAAGAAATATATCGAGCGTGCAATGATCTGTTTGGTCAGAGCTTGGCTCGGGGTGGAAGGAGCTTCTTCGGGTTCTGGCTGCTTCCCGCTCAACGAACCCTCGTCATCTTCAGGCTCTTTGTCCGCGCCCCATGCCTTGCGAGGGGCAGGCCCAAAGTCGTCCTGCTCCTCTTCCTCGCCGGGAGTAATTTTCCTGTTGGGAAGCCATTGCAACAGTGAGTCCAGAGTCGTCAAAGTTGGCGGAGGTCCCTGAGGAGGTTCTTCCTCCCGTGTCGGTGCTGAATCTGGATTAGCCTTGACGTCCATCTCGATGACATTCAACACTTCCGTCAACACCTCGATCAGCCCGTGCACGATGATCCCATACCCATGGAACGTATCCAAGCGGTCGAAGCATTCCTCCACAACGTCACCCGCCTTGTCTACAACCTCCGGACCGACCAGCCTGATGAGTATGACGAGCACCTTTGTTGCATCGATGTCGAGCCAACGGCGTGTCAGCCGTCTCGATACCGAGTCAAGAGCATAGTCAAAGTTTGACAGCAACAAATTTGCTGGGGATGCGTATGAGGTTGCGATCGTCACGTAATTCAGGGCAGCTAGGCCGGATGATGATAGGAAGGGTGCCGTTGACACGATCGAATGCAATATTGGGTACAGGGCGAAGATGAACAGAGAATTGAACCGGCTTTGGAGAATGCCAGCTGATATGGCTATCAGCTGAAGACAGAGTCCCCGATGGAGCACAGGTTGGTCCTTGATTCGCTGTTCTTGTGTCGGTTGTGCCTGAGTGATCTTGAGCGTTTCATGGAGCGGAACGAGGCCCTTTCGATGCTGAATATCGTCGAATTCCAGACTTTCGCCGCCTTGGGATTGGGAAGGTCCCTCTTGGACGACCTCGTCAAAGTCCGATTTGTCCCACAATTCTGCGACGATCCTCGCCAAAGATCGACTCTGCTTTTCGGCACGCTTGCTTCGACGGAGAGTGACACTCCCGAGGCCGCTCTCGGATGACAAGGTGACCTGCCCGATCCCTTCCAACAGACGGCAGGCACACCACATAGCGGCAACGTTTCGGGAGCGCGTACCCGACCGTCCTACGTCGGTGAACCACTCCACAGAAAACAAGGACGAATCCCCGCCAGCCTGACCCAAAGCGCGGAACATATTCTCCAAAGCGCATCTCGCGTCTCGCGATGACACCGTCTTGAGATCCAGCTCCGGAAAAGGGACCCATGARATATCCTCGTTRTTCTCCAGCATCAACTGTTCGCTTGAAGTGTGTGTAATGGTGACCGTAGGCTCAATGAACTCGAGCACAGAAAGCAGACTCCATCCCCACTTCTCRATTCCCCCTCCTGGACCCAGCAGCTTGCCAATCGCTTTGGATATCGATGTGAGGGCGTGCTCCTCGGTGGGGGACAGCGCGATCCTGCAAACGGCAGTCACTATTTCTGCGACATGCTGAATCTTGCTGTCGGACTGTGATGAGAGAAAACGGGGCAAGGAAGAGAGGTTTTGCGTCGTCATCTGCATCAACATTTGGTGGAGGTCGGATCGCCTGTTGGAGGTGCTGAGAAGTTGTCTCAACGAATTCAGGGCTGCTTCTCCAACCCTCGGATATTCCGAATTCGACAACGAGAGTAGGAAGGATAGTAATAAGGGCTGGGTTTGAGGTAGAGTCAATGAAGTGGTAGCAGTGACTTCGGAGGAGAATTCGACAAGCGCATAGAGCGCGGATGGGGTTGGATGCTTGACGAGGGGGTTGAGAGAGTTGATTGCGAYATGTAATTGYGTTGTAGTACCGCGTAGCCATGACGGTGTCCGCGCGGTAGCGTAAGACGGCAATTGTGGTTGGGGTTYGGTAGTTTCTGCTTGCCCGAAACTGACCAAATCTTCGAGGTTTTCGAATCTCGGGAGAGCCCCTTCCTTCATGCATATTTCGTCGCTGATGGCTTTGATAATCGTTACTCGGAGGACCTTGAGGGCTGCGGCAACAGCTTCACCGTTTGTCCATCCCTTTTTGGTTCCCAACCCCARGCAGACCTTGGTCATCCCACTAGCRACYCCAGGRAGRACTGTCGGGACAAGATCTTCGGGGGCRTGTAYRTCAAGGATCAAAGCAAGGACTTCCAAGGAAGCCTGTTGGAGGGACAGACGGGAGGARGTTGCTGTGGCCAGGAGAGAGTCGATGGTCTGACCGATGATTGGGACAAATCTTGCCGACCCGGTGAGGTCTCGAAACGTCAATGAACGGGAATGGGCCTCTTCGGGGGGTAGGCTACGAGCGACGGCGTCCTCTGGAGATCGTTCATGGAGCAGGGCGAGCATGCACCGAATCGCGGCTTCCTTTGTCTCTTCATCCCGGGCCCTCTCCTTCCCTTTGCTCTCCAACCCTCCTACGACAGCGCCGCATAGCATGAAGACTTGCTCCCAGATCTTGGGCTCGCATGACCACCACCAGTTYTCGCAAAGGATSCCGAGCGAAATRAGAACCTTTTCAAGGATCTGGTCYGGTATTTCCGAAGAGAGATTGCGTTGGAGGATCGAGGAAAGGGGRAAGAACACGTAGGATATGAAGSCYGGATTTGACGCRAGAGGATCTAGTTCGCGTAGAAGCTGGACCAGCTGGGAGAGGTGGGATGAAACGACTGGGANTCGTCGAGGGTGTGAGCTTGGAGGACCCTAGGATCGGGACACAGACAGCTTTGAACTGCAACAGTTAGGACCAGCTTCAGAGAAAGGAAGAGGAACTGACGCGTCTGAAGCGGCCGTCATCCTGTTCGGGGGCCNNNATGACCACGGGAGATGAACGGAGAGCACAAACGTGACGGCGATCATTTGCCTTTCGTCACCGACCTCCGCCATGCGGGGATATTTTATGTGCCCAAAAATTACCCGATCCTCAATTGATTGCCTCTGCCCACAACGATGGCGTTGAACGCCCCTAGAATCCTYCTCGTCGACTCCTACGACTCRTTYACYCACAAGTACGTCCTCTTGCACTCCGAATACACCTCGTCTCAAAAAGTAATAGCTTGGCGGCACTGTGCCGTCGATCTATTCCGAATTGCCAGATTCATATCGTCAAAAACGATGAACTGTCCATCCAGCAGCTTCGTCCGCATCTCAAACACTTCTCCGCCGTCGTAGTCGGCCCAGGACCYGGCTCTCCAGACAATCCAGCAGATATTGGTGTCGTCTGTGACCTCTGGCATTTGGAAGATGAAGATACCCTCCCGATTTTCGGTGTCTGCCTCGGACTCCAGAGCCTCGGAATCGAATTCGGGGCAGAGCTCAAGAGACTGCATACCGTCAAGCATGGCCAAATCTCGCAGATACACCACACGGGGACCGATATCTTCGAAGGAGTRGGGGACACTCGTGCGGTCCGGTATCATTCACTCCATGTCACCATTCCGTCGGCCAGCGAAATCCAGCAACTYGCATGGGCGCAAGACGAAGAAAACGGACGGGTCACGATGGCCATAAAACATTCCTCCAAACCGTTCTGGGCAGTCCAGTATCACCCCGAGTCRGTYTGCACTGATGACGGTGGTTGGGGAGTGTTGCGTAACTTTTGGTCATTGGCAACATCMTGGTCGGAATCCCGGCGTCCCCAAAATACTCCCGATCCCGAGTTTCATCTCGGAACGCTGTGGCCACATATACCACGCACCCAAAAATTACCCACTCCTTCAGAATCAAGCACCAATTCTGTGCTCACCACCAAAATACGGCTTCCCCAGCTACCGTTAACGCAGATATGCGAATATTTCGGAGCTGCCGATGAAGAGTCCAAATTTGTSCTCTTGGAYTCCGCTGCCAATCCTGGCAGATTTTCCATAATCGGAGCTCTCCTCCCAAACACTTTACATGTTACCCACTTCGTTGGCGATACATTTGTATCCGTCTCCAA
Organism: Candolleomyces aberdarensis; assembly: GCA_004126415.1. Classification (NCBI taxonomy): domain Eukaryota; kingdom Fungi; phylum Basidiomycota; class Agaricomycetes; order Agaricales; family Psathyrellaceae; genus Candolleomyces; species Candolleomyces aberdarensis. Next base: position 123,959 of record SDEE01000027.1, read on the forward strand.
AGGCGAAAGCACAACAAACGAGAGTCTAGACACTCTTGATGTCTGGGGCTGGCTATCTAACTACATGAGGCCCCGGCACGTTCATCAGCACGAATCCCCAACCCCATTCTGGGGAGGTTTCGTCGGGTACTTCAGCTACGAAATCGGCTATCCCATTCTGCAGATACCCCTTCAAACACGCAAGCAGAGGAAACACCCGGACGTCAATCTCGTGTTCGTGGAACGCAGCGTTGTCGTTGACAATGAAGCGGGGGAGATTCACATCCAGTCTCTGATCCCGAACGACGAAGAATGGATTGGAAAAGTTGCCAGGGATCTGACCAGGCTCTCTCGATCCCCTTCCTTACCATCATCGCCACGGTGCTCGAGCGTTCTCTCTCTTTCGCCCCTCTCTTCCGTCAGACTCCCGGACAAACAACGCTACATTTCTCGAATCAAAAAGGCCTTGGAGCACCTTTATGCGGGGGATTCGTACGAACTTTGCCTGACTGCTCAAACCCGGATATCTATCCCATACAATTCCAGCATTTCCAGTACTTCGACATCATGGGAGCGCTACCAATCCCTMCGCAAGTCGAACCCTGCCCCACACTCGGCCTACTTCCGTCTCCATCCMACRACYYTGATGTCCTCATCCCCCGAACGCTTCCTCTCCTTYTCKCGCYCMCCRAAYCCTATGTGTCAATTGCGGCCAATTAAAGGCACTGTCCGCAAGGGACCAGGGATAACGAGAGCAGTYGCCGARGAGCTRTTRGCAGGGAGYSCRAAGGAGGTCGCSGARAACTTGATGATCGTGGACCTCATTCGACATGATCTYCACGGTGCTYTGGGCGARAATGTSAATGTYACCAAGTTYTGTGGGGTGGAGGARTACGAGACTGTTTGGCAGCTTGTTAGTGTKATYGAAGGGACYCCTGGAGMKGGTACTTCTCGACAAGARGAGTTYGATTTGGGATGGAATGTTTTRAAGTCCAGTTTCCCGCCAGGTATGTTGACTCGGTTGTAGAGTTCTGGGATGTATATTGACGTYGATKGCCACCACCTTTAGGCAGTATGACTGGCGCACCCAAAAAGCGAAGTGTAGAGATYTTACAGAATCTAGAAGAYGGTGAAAGAGARGTTTATTCTGGTGTTTTTGGTTATTGGTGTGTTGGCGGAAGTGGGGACTGGTCGGTCACGATTCGCAGTTGCTTCAAGTATGAAGACGCTCCGGCCACAAAACCACCCAGGTCGCCCCACGAAGACACACAAATGGAAGAGTGGGCCATTGGTGCTGGAGGAGCGATCACTGCGTTGTCAGACCCTGAAGCAGAATGGGACGAGATGGTTCTCAAACTGCAAAGTGTTCTCCGATCTTTTGGGATAACCCCGCCATTATCTTCCTAATGGACTTGAAGTTTTTNWNAAAAAAGCTCCATTCAACATGGTACTAAACATATATACTCTACACAGAGAGACATATTCTTAGATGTAGACACGGATTTTCGCTGATGGATTTATGCCATTAAGGCAATGTGCTTCAACTCACTAATGRGATTATCAGGATATTTTATTGGAGGCTAAAGAGAGGAATCGACTTACTTCTGAACCTGGTGTCCAACTTTGATAGGTGCGTAAACCGTCTCATTTTCATCGTCCATCCCAGCTTTGAGATATTCGTCCCGAAGSGACTGAGCCCTAGCCTCGAGRGAAGGGATAGGAGCCAACACCTCGTCGGAMGARAGGTGCCAGAAGAGAGTGGACGAGATGCGAATCAAAGGGCGGTTTGGGAACTCTGTCTTTCGCCTCTCGATGGTAGCCAGCGTCTGTTCGTTGACGACGACTTCATGGAAACCAGCCCTGATCAAACCTCCGGTGATATACTCAAGTTGCTTGCCAGCCTGTACGAGCAGATTGTTGCCTGGAGGGATCTTCACTGGGATTCTGCTTCCAGTGTTGCGAGCCCAGATRTTRAGTCCAGGGTAGCGGGATCGACCGTGGATGGTGAGRAAGTTCARGTCGGTGTGGAACCCTGCAAGGATTGTATCCTTCTTTCCATATTTGACGAGGTCCGAAGCAGTGGGAGCGAGGAGATGAGGTCTAGARTGAAAGGTTATTCTACAGGTTACATGCTGASATGAAGCAGACTTACCCGTATTGACCAGCTTTGCGGAAAGCCTCCGCTGGGAGACCCAGACCAATGGCTACCATTTCCGTAAGATCTGCCACACTATCACAAAGGTCAGAACAATGGATGATACACGAATAGAGAAGTGGGATACATACGCGCTTTTCATGGCAGTACCCCACTTCTGCATGGTTGGAGTCCACCGCTCCTTCAGGGACGGATCCTCTGGAACCACATTCGGAGCGTTCAGTCCTGGAAACTCCGTCTCATAGGGAGGCTTCTCGCTCATTTTCCAGAAGAACCTGCATTTGGGATCGGGATGGTGCCCATATATATCGAGAGGGCGCTCAGAGGGCGCTAGCCTCTCGATAACGCGAAGGCAGGGCTCATCCACGGCRCATTTGGGCTTCTCRGTGTTCTCGAGGGTCACACCGACCTGGTAGCTGAGTTCTGGACGTTCGTCCTTCTTCAGCTGCTCTTCCGGCTGGGCGAAGTAGTCCTCGATAAGGTCGAGGAAGGARGTGTTATCGTCCTCGGAGACACGAGAGTCGTGGAGGACGAGGGCTCCATAGGTGATCAAAGCCTCAGCAGCCTGTGACTGATTTAGTTGATGAAATCTTTGACCTGTGCGCTACACACCTTTCTGCACTCGGCRAGCACTGCAAGAGAGTCTCGAGGCTGTGTGCGATAAAGGTCGAGGTCAATGATGGGAAGGTCCTTGGCGACGCCGAGARCCATGGTGGGCATTTRTGGRCACTAGGGTGGTNGGGGGCTGGAAGAAGGATCCAGGCAGCGAAGGTTATCTTTTATGGGTATCACATTTCAAGGAAACCGAGAACTTGGAAGGCCATATGATCGACCGGAAGCGCATGTGCACCGCGACGGACTGACATGAGTGTGACACTCCGACRRCACAGCCACGCCACTGAGTCCAATTAGTCTCTCCGGCTTTGACAGCTACCGCCATTTGACTCAACGACCAACGACCACCACTCCTACGACCCACCCCAGTTTTCACGATGATTAAGGCARGTTTTCTCGTCTTCTAGGCGTCGCTCAGGTCGCTCATGCCACYCCGCTGCACAGATCTGGAGTATGAAGAAGAACGAGGACGCGGCTGCGAAGAAGAAGCCCAAGACCAGTGCCGCCCAGATTCGAGTACAGAAAGGTCAGCCTCGTCTCCCTTGAACGGCTTCAGAGGCCAGCGCTCACCACGGTGTCCCAACACCCGCCTTGGATTGTACAGATTTGACTGAGCTCGACCTCCCTGCGACGATGAAGACGAACTTCCCCGATCCTGCTGATCTCCTCAACTTCACCTTGACGATCACCCCCGATGAGGGTTAGTCCTCCCAGYCATTTYCTCATGTATTTCTCACTGACATCGTTTCTAGGTATGTACAAGGGTGGTGCTTTCACCTTCTCGTTTGCCATCAACACCAACTACCCACACGACCCACCGAAGGTCAAGTGCACCCAGACTGTAAGCGCCCACCTCGTGGCACTCTGACTCCTCGCGTTCGCCTCGTTGACAGTACCACGTTTTTTTAGATTTATCACCCCAACGTAGACCTAGAAGGGAATGTGTGCCTGAACATTCTGCGAGAGGACTGGAAGCCCGTGCTCAACCTCAACTCTGTCATGGTCGGGCTCCAGTATCTCTTCCTGGAGCCAAATCCCGACGATCCATTGAACAAGGGTGCGTTTCGGTCCCGCAATATTGCTTTTATAGATACCCCGATGCTTACGGATAATTATAGAGGCTGCGCTGGAGATGACCAAGAACAGGGACCAGTTCTTGAACAACGTCAAGTCAACCATGAGAGGAGGTTACTTCAAGAGCGTTCAATACGACAACGTTTTGGCGCGATGACCGACATAGATACGCTTTCCTCTTCATCCTCGCTTTTGTTGTCCCTGGCATGTACATTTCCCCCTTTGCTGTCGTACATTTACTACGTTTCCTATCGCCTTGTGGGTAGACACGATAGATTCCTGAGTTCTGTTTGGAACGCCTTTCGATTTCGTGCAGACACTCGTCGATCCTGTATCCATATACATTTCCTATTAATGCTGAGATTATGTATCTAGCTTCCGCGATATGTCGTGAAGGAGAATGGGCTGATCAGCAACGGGATGTGGTAATGGTCTCCTGGGTTCTGGATAGTGAATGGGATCTGTCGAAATGCTTAAGCTTGACTCGATTTCCGTCATTATACCGGTACCGGCTTACCTCTACCCATGGGTAAAAAGACGTGCGGTTCGTCTTGTCAAAGTAAGCCTTGGTCTTGAAAATTATTTTGTATGTTTGCGCGGCTTGGAGAGCGGTGTTCTCTTGTGCCTCTTCTTGCGATCCCGCAGGAGGCAAGAGATCGAGGCATCTACCATCAGACTTCGTGACGCTAGGACCGATGTTGTAAATCGAGAGGAAAATTCAAGGAGCTGTTCTAGCTCACCCAATAGCCAAAGGACTGAAGATTGCCACCTCTGGGTTGTCTCCTGGTTGCTCCAATTTCTGGAGTTGAATCTGTACTCCCTCCGCAGGCCTGCCGAGAGCTGCGTCGAGAACTGTTCAATGGGAGTGAGCTTTTGCCAAATTTACAAGCTAAGAGATAATGTACTATGACAAGTAATTGAAGATTTGGCCATGCTGGCTCACTAGGTATTGGAAGGAGAGAGAGCGATAACGAGGTCACGGAAATAGGGGCGCAAGTATCCGGGGTAAGAGCCAACCTTGATCTCAGCCGAGCGGCATAGGCCCATCAAAAAGTTTGCTCTTCTCCTCGAACCAAATGGCTGCAACGGCTTCCAGCTCGACGAGCCTCCCTTTGGGCAAGGTTCTTGCTTCAACTGGTGTGTAAGCTACTCTCCATTGGATCTTTGCGGAATTGTGCATTGAATTGTTGAACCGTAGACAAGAAAACGCGTGACAGAGCAATCAAAAATCTCTCCGAATTCCTTTCTGAAAACTCTGAAAATGAAATCTCCGAGCCAGAAATGAACAAGCTATGGAAGGGCGTCTTTTACTGTGAGTAAAAAATTGCTTTTTATCTCCCTCTTTTTCTCTAACATTGAGATTAGGTTTCTGGATGTCGGACAAACCACTGGTCCAGCAGGCCCTCGCGAGTGAATTGGCCGAATTGGTTTTGACGATAACTTCCAGCATTGCATCTATCGCTTTCCTGCGTGGATTTTGGCACACCCTAGTCCGTGAATGGAGTGGTATCGACCAACTACGGTACGTTTTAGTGTTGAGGATTAGTTCGTTGGTTAATGACGGTGTGCAGACTGGACAAGTACTACATGCTCGTTCGACGGTTTGTCAACGCTTCATTCCGTCTCCTAGCAAGAGCCAAATGGGATGCGGGCCTGTGTCGAGACTATAATGCCATATTGGCGAACCCTGGCGGACCCTTATGGTGAGCATTCTGTTTCCTTGAGCGTGCCATTGCTCGAAAGTTACTGACCTGAATCAGTCCAACCGATGTCAAGGCGCCATTAGGACTTTCATACCACTTGGCCGACATCTACCTCGATGAACTCAATAAGGTCCTTGAATCGACACCGCAAGGAACACCAGCACCTATACTCCTCATCCTGGACTCTCTATTCTCCTTCTCCGCTCAAACCACATCAAAGGTGGCTTTCAAGCGGCTACAGACAACGGTCTGGGAGCCTCTGCTTCGTTCCCTTTCCTCTGGGGACGCTGAAGACGAGGAAGAAGAAGAAGAAAGGCCTAGAAAACGGACACGGCTAGAGAAGGACGATGAACTTTCAGGCCTATACCGATCCTCATGTCTGTTGGAACCCAGTAAAGGCCGATCGGACAAGCAAGCGCTCGGAAAAGGTGTTCGGAGAAAACTGTTCGAGATCGCAAGCAGCCCTGGCACACGCGACTCCAACAGGAAAAAATTGTATACCCTCTGGAAGGAGGAGGCCTCGGAGAGTGATGATGAATGAAAGGACGTACATACGCTTTTCTGTATTTTTCCTTTAATCCACTCGTTCGCGACTGGGATGCCTTGTGGGAGGGAGAGCCCAGAGTGATTAGTCATGCAGAAGTACTGATTATCGTTTTGGCTCTTGCTTCCATCATGGCCGTACCCCACTTGCCATTGGATATCCTCGTCTGCATACTTTCTCATCTTCCCGCGGAACGAACTCGAGCTAATCATTCAGCTCGGACTCTAGCCCGATTCTCCACTTGCTGTCGTCTCTTTAACGATGCAGCGTCTCTTCCAACTCTCTGGGAACCTCATTACCAGATGCGATTTATTCAATGCAACGCAGAGAACGAGACCAAACGAAGGGATCGGGTTCACTCCGACTGGAAACTTATGTATATGGAAAGAAGACGCTTGGAAGAGCAGGCCTTGACGATTGTTCGGACGTTGGTACAAAAACGTAGAGAACGTCGACAGGCCGTCCAGGATCTCGTCAACTTGTCCATGGATGTATGGGACGCTCTTTCCCTCGAGCGGGACTGCCCACTTCCCCCTTCTTTTCAAGCGGGATCACAGTGGGAACCTGACCATGGTAAAACGCCAGAGCAACCTTTGACCTGGCGTTACTGGTCGGGAAAAGCAATCCAAATCGTCACGCGAGACTATGCCACTCGGGAGTTGGCCAAACTACGGGATTCGGAAGCCGATACAAGGTCGCACCCACTCCGTTTTCATGATTCCATGAACCTTCTCTCTTGTTTCTTTGGGGTTCCTGCGGGAGAGGCAGGTGTTATTACACTCCGGTGGTCAAGACACTAACTCGTCCAGGAAGGTCTCCGAATTATTGGATGATTTGGCGAGAAGATGTGTGGAGTATTTGAGGGGTTTGGGGCTTGATCTAGACCAGCATTCGACCAATTTCAACAAGATGCAGGTGTGCCGAGGCATCTACCAATTCATGACAGACGAAGGATTTAGTTTGGCCCCTAGTGAGTACTATCGTGCAGTTCAGCCCTGGTTTTCGCTAACGCAGTGGCTCTGCAGGAGTGCACTTTCGTTCTTTGATGAACCATTTCCCCCATACCTATCTCACAACCAACAAAAGCACGATTCCCATCTCATTAGTGCACGTCGCCCTTCACCTAGCCCGCCATGTTGGGCTCGACGTGTCGCCCGTTAACTTTCCTGGTACTGTCTTGGGCCGTGTGGAGACAGGCGACGCACAGCCCGACCACTTTTTCCTGATCAACCCCTCTGCCCCAGATATCAACGATTCGATCTTGCTTCCCAACTTTGGGCCGACTCTAACATTACCGGGCGATGCTGAACAGCTGATTTTACGGGCGTCAAGAAACGTCGAAGCATCTTTGGTGGAAAAGACCAATCAGACTAGGGAATTCGCTTCCGCCGCCGCATCCTGTACAGTCACCATTCGCCTCTTGCTGGTTGGGGATTACCAAGATGTTTTACTGGAAGAGTGGAAGCAACTTCTCCCCATTGAATATTATGCACTCACGACTACACTTTCGCCCTTACTGGATGACGACCGGAAATCCTACCTGGAGGAATTTTGTAGGAAAGGCATTGAAGACGAGCAGAGAGAAGCATTTTCAGCAAATGCCAAACATCACACGGATGAAAGCGTCAAGCACTTTGTCGGGATGGTTTTCAGGCATCGCAGGGAGGGGTATATCGCCTGTATCATTGGGTGGGATGTGAGTATCTCTATCTTGTCAACTGCACGATGAGCCAATCTGAGCGGGAAGCCATTTAGGAGGAGTTTGATCAAACAACCGTTGGTTCAGTCGACTATGTACACACGGCACATGTAACGAGGGGCTTGCACCAGCCGTTTTACAAGGCTTGCCTTAGTACTGAAGATTCCACACGATGTCTGTGATTTACACCCTTTCTATCAGTCTTCGACTGCTAACTTGAACGTCTCTTAGATGTAGCTCAAGAGCATGTTCAGAAAATAGCCCTAACTGCGGACCTTGCCAAGAGCTTTGTCACTAACAACTCCCTTATGTCTGTTTACTTTAGCGACGTTCAACTTGTTACAGAAGATAACGATAGGGGGGTGTTCAAACCCAGTGCGGATCTTAAGCAAGTGTATCCCGACGACGAGTGGTATGCCGCTCGGTGGGTTAAAGAGGGGAACGAAGCTGCCGATGAACAAAGGGCTGCCATAGAAGAATTCGCTCGCCAATTTCAAGATTATCTTTGATTTAGGATATAGAATTTGCTTCATCATGTATAGATAGACCCTTAGAAACTATACTATGCTTGCACCTTGTCCAAGTCTTGAATGGAAGATCTTCGGGCACGTGACGCACGCCAGACGCGTCGTTTGCTTTGACTCCTCACATTTCTGTTACCGAGGCTTCTCCACAACCACCACCGCTATCAGCCGCCGGCAACTCAAAAACATTGGGAATGACAACCTACGCCAGTAGGGCAACGCCTCAGCAAGCAGTGAACTACTTCTATCGCCCAGGAGGCACTGCACCAACGCCACAACGACCAGTCGCGGACGTGAGGGATGACTACGAGCGTGAGTTGCCGTGTTATTATCTCATTGCCATATCTCATAGGGTGACTATAAGGATGGTACACCGAGGCTATCCCGAACAACAGGATGTCCCTGTCCCTTCGGTCTGGTATCCTCTCCGAGGTTGCATGGGCATTGGATCGCTTGTGCCGCCTTGCACATAATGACCACTTCTCGTTCAAGGCGTACCCTGGCCTGATTGACGGGCTGTTTGACTGGCCCGAGTGGTATGTTAATGAAGGCTACAAGGAGGCTACGGATGAACAAGAGCTTTTCTCACCTTCAAGAGATTTTGTCGCCAAACAACGATACGCTCTCGAATCTCTCTTCATCCTCAAGAATGGAGCCTTGCAAGAAGCGAATGCTCAAGAACTACAAAATCATTCCCATACATTATCCCTCATCCTAAACGGACTTCATAACCTCGATTTCAACAAGGATCAACACCAAGAAGCCTTATTGCATATCATCGACATTTTCCATGGGCTTGCGCCAAACCTACTCATCAACGAGTCCGTTCCGGACTGCTCTAATCCCATCATCCCTCTCAAGAGGATTGTCTTCGAGTCAAAAAACAGAAGTTTGATCATTGGAGGGTTCAATTCACTGAATGGAATCCTTTCGCATCCTGGAAATGCTCTGCACTTCTCAAGAACTTCCGAATCCCTCAACGCCGCCATCCGATATTTGCCGTTGTTCATGGATAAACAGCTACTCGAGTCAGCACTTGAACACATATACATCCACGTAGCTCACTCAGCAACCGCGCGCGCCCTGCTGCTACACCCTCAGTTTGCAAGCCTTCTCAAGGTACTTTGTAGTTTGATCCTCTCCGAACAACAATCTACCGAAGAGAAGGTGACAATGGATATTACTCCACCGCACCGTACCGCCCCTGCGACTACGGCGATGACTGCTCGCAATTATGAAATTCCGGCGGAAGAGTTGAATGCTCTCGGGAATTCGAACGAACCTCATCGCTGTTATGAATGGTGAGTCCTTCTTGCACTTCAAATGTGCTCCATGCTCAACCCGTGTTATTAAAGGATGCGTCTGGGCCTTTCAGCAAATAAAGACGCTGAAATCACCCAAGTTGACATATGGAACCTCTACAAGGAGACATTTACACCTTATCAAGACCAAGTCGCCCTCCTTGGGGCCTCGGATGTGATTAAATATGTCACACACGTATTTCCAACAGCGCAAGCCATGGTCCTTCCAGGCACTCCCAACCGCTTCATTGTTCGGGGCATCGAACGTCGTCAAGAGCTGATTCCAAACGAACGGTTCAAATGCCTATGGAACCGGTCCAGCTGCCCTCAGCCACCCTTCACATCCCCCTCGGAGCTGTTTGACCACTTGTCGGAGCACCTAGCAGCGCTACAACCATCCCCAAACGAGCCATGCGTATGGGCGACATGCTCACACACATGTGCAGAACCTCAACATCTCCGCTCCCATTTACTCACCCACTTGTCAAGCTCTCAACCCCTGCAAAAACATCCCTCTCAAAGCGATACCATCACATACGCGTCAGGCTACCACGACGCACCAGGTGCCCTTCCTACCATGCGCCCAATACCCCCTGCAAGAAACACTGTAATTTCATATGAGAAGCCAATCAAGGATCCATCCTCCCTTGCTCTGACCGCCGTACTCATCCTACGCGTGCTATTCAGAACCGCGTTTGCGTCAGCGGAAGCTGCTCCGAAAGCTGACGCAGACCATTTTGGCTTCCCYGGAGCTATAGACGACGCTAATGATCCCGCTAATGCAGATGCTCAAGCAACGGATGAGGAAAGTGATAAAGAGGGGGAGAGGAGAGGGAGGAAGGCGTTTGTCGGTGTTCGCAATATCCTGGAGAACATTCGGTTACGAGATGAAGCGCTGATGTCGTGGATTACGGAGATGGTTGACGCTACTATACCTGACCTTCATTAATTTTCGAGGCTGTCCTTGTGTTGTACTTTACTGAGAAAATCCTCTTGGTCGAGTTAATGAAGTCTAATTAAGGTTCAGAAGGCATTGCCATCGTGGGAACACTGCGGAAACATTGTCAATCCATTGAGAGTCATGAACGCCCGTTCTTGGCCCGTTCCTTGTACCTTGTCCTATGCGACATGCAAACTGTCCAAAGGCCAGCCCACATAACCTCGAAATTCATCGCCCTCTATTCCAAGCTTCTACAAGGAGTCTCACCAAGCCGACTAGATCCCAATGGGAACTCTGAGCAGCTATATGCTGACCTCCTTGACCTCGAAGTAGATTCGGTGTTCTTGTTGGGTGAATTGCAAAAGATCTCGAAGGACGACTGCTTAGGGAAACACAAAGTATGACTTCCATCTTGAGCTTCATGAGAAATGTCGACTGAATGCCTGCAACTCAAGCGGTTCATCAACTCCCTGTTTAGTGCATGCTTACGATATGCCTCGACTAGCGGCTACTCCGAAACAAGAAAGGATCATGCTCTGGAAACATTGACAGTCCTTTCGCGAGGGTGTCTTTCTAAGGGGCTCTCTGGATGGGAAGTCATGGAGCTGGTTGCAGGATCTGTTGCCCAGAGTGATCAAGTCTTCAATGTAGCGGGCTCACCTTTGGATTCACGTACGAGTGGGAACTGACGATGGAAATAGGTCTTCACTGCGACCCTGAGTAAGATCATCGGCGATGAAGAAGGTCCAAGTGAGTCCATATCCTTCTTACTTACCAGTCAACTAAATACCTCTGGTCAGCAACTACACGCCGTCATGCTCTGCAGCTTGGGCTTGCCTTCGTCTGCACGATCAGTCAGTTGAGTCCAGGCGCTTATTTCCTACGTCGGAATCTCTTTCCGTCGATCATAGATGTGGGTTATCTGCTTCTTTGGCGCGTATGTCGTCATTACTGACTATTTTGTCTCCTTCAGTTCATTCAGTCAAGCGGGACAGAAGCATCTACGCTCGAGGCTGCTGTATTTCTGGCAATCCTATCTAATTATCATAAATCTGACGCTGCAAAAATGAATCCCTACTTGAAGAGAATAAAGGACTGTGGAGACGAGCAAGCGATGAGAAACATTAGGCATGCTACTCATAGTGCTCTCAACGAAGCTGTGAGGTGAGTAATGTTGTTGTAAGCGTGCCTCAATGGTCGACCTAACGTGCGACCCCGGTCCTGCAGAACATACGACGTCGCCAATGCCACAAGTGCTAAAGGGAGTTTAGCCTCCAACCTCAACTCAGGCTTGACGACCCTGGCGTCACTGCTCACCCGTATGAGGTCTAATTCTTCCTCCCAGGTTGAGGTAGCAGAGAAGCCCCAGTTGAGCCAATGCTATTGACCCCTGCTGTGGCCTTCGGCTAATACCATGCCTTTCCAGCCCTATTCCACAGGCGGTGGCTCTGCTCCCTGTCTACGAATTCATGGTCAGGAACCCAGTGTTCCCGGTAATTCTGCTGGAGGATCTCGATGTTGTCAAATACGCGGACTCACCATGGGTCGGAAGCTTCTTGAACTTGGCCTCGCATCTGTTCACTCACGCCTCGAGTTCATCCTCGCCGAGAACGGTGGCATATGCGAATCTAACTTTGGAGACGTTGCTCTTGCTCGTAGAGAATGAGCATACCGTGGGCGTTTTGACTGAAAAGTCTGCTCCCAATGTTTCTCTATGTCGTCAGGTGGGTATTCCTGAGAAGATGTTGGCCATTTCAAATCTCACTCTAAATTTCAGAGGCTACCCCGGCTGCCCACCCCAAGACCTGGTCGACCCATTCTGTGCGACGTTCTTGATTGTTGCAACTTGTGGCTTCGTCATAATTTGAATCGTCGTCTTTCTGCTCAGCTATACGTGTGAGCAGCATGCATATCCCTCCTTGGCATAAACTGCCATTGACCGCCAACCCAGGAGATGCACATGGATCTGCCACAGAGTCGTGTGGTACCTCCAAAACCGACGCATACGGCTAGGTGAGCACGGACAGTAAAGCTTAATGCACTCTCTGTCTGATGTTTTCGGACCCAGAGTATGACTGGAAAGAGTTGTGGATATCCGTCCTTGGGCTCCTGTCGTTCTTGGCTGGTAAATTCGACACCCTTTTAACAACGGGTAGAGTGGGACAGCTTATAGCAAATGTAAGTCTTGAAGTAATTCCGCTGCAACCTTGGCTTACAGGAAGCCTCAGACACTATCTCTTCTGCAGCTTGCTATCGCAGGGGCCGACGCGTTCTTGCCAACGCCACAATCAGTGCATGAACTCGTTTACGAGCTTGTCCGCAACTCTGGCCCTCTTGCAAGACATAAGGAGGTGTTGGATACCCTTGGAGATTCCCCGGATTCCACGGGAAACGAAGCCTTACGGTATATCCTCGACGTTACGTTGTTTTACAATGAGAAGATAGGATCGACAGGAGCGAAGGAAGCATCAGACGCGTTGCGGATCATCGTGCAAGAGGTCGAGTTGAACGGGCTGCATTGCCCAAAGTTGACGGTAGAGCGGGAACCCCCGTAAGCCAGTCTTTGACGCCCCTGCATATTTTCTGACAACGTGTACGTGCAGGATCCGGGGTGAAGAGGTTCTGGATTTCGCTCGGTACGCGTGCGGGGACGGGCTGGAATTGATAGCGTGACGGAACGCGGGAATTCACGTGTATATGACGTCACGCGGCGTCCCGAGGGATCCGAGCCATGAAGAAAAAGTTTTTGTTCGGGGCAAGGCCAGAGTCAAGATTTGGCCGACAGACTCGCGTTTGGCCTCTCTCCAGTGTCCCCAAAATTATATCTGCCACTTTACAGGGATTTTCCCCTTTTTTCTGCCCCTCGCGCCTGCGTTCTTTGCGCTTTTTCGAGTTCGCGATGAATATTCCAATTATTCCCGAAATCAGCCTATTTTACGTCCATAGATCCCTGACTCGGTGAATGGCCTTTTTCTGCGTCGAGCTGGGAGATATTCCTTCCCGCCTCGTTCCTTCCTCCCATTCTCCACCTCAGCCATGCTTCGTCTGCGCTGTGTACAGAGGTTTCCCCGTCCTCAGTACAAGGGGGCCGCTCCTATCTGGTCCGTGCGGCGTGGTCTTGCGAGTCTCAAACCGCCATCCTCCCTCTTCGCGCCTCTGGACACTTTCCATGAACGCCATATCGGTCCAGATGACGCAGAGACGAACACCATGCTCAAGAAGCTAGGCTACGACTCGATGGAGGCGTTCATTGCTGCCACCGTGCCTCCAAAGATTCGCATCCCAAGCTCCACTGTCAGCAACGAATCCATTCCTGCACTCAGCGAGTCCCAGCTCCAAGCCCAGGCGAAGGTTTTAGGGGGTCAGAACCAGACGTTTAAGAATTACATTGGCATGGGGTACCACAATGCTGTCATTCCGCCAGTGATTCTCCGCAACGTATGCTCCGCTTTATCGTCCTACAGGCAATGAGCTCAACCGCCTGCACTAGGTCATGGAGAATCCCGCGTGGTACACTCAATACACTCCCTATCAGCCGGAGATAGCCCAAGGTAAAGATTTTCCATCCTTGGCGCCTATAGCATTCTAAATATAGAACAGGTCGATTGGAGAGTCTGATCAACTTCCAAGCAATGGTGATGTCGTTGACCAGTATGGACATTGCCAATGCCTCCCTTCTAGACGAGGCTACAGCCGCGGCTGAGGGAATGGTCATGGCCGCTGTCTCTGCTCCGAAGAAACGAACCTTTATCATCGATTCTGGAGTTTCCCCGCAAACATTGGCCGTTATCAAAAGCCGAGCCAAGGGTTTCAAAGTCAATATTGTCGTCGGAGATGCGTCCGCGTTGATCCAAGATCCCAAGCTCAAGACGGACATATGCGGTGTTCTTGTCCAGTATCCCGATGTTGATGGTCACATCAAGGACTGGGCCTCGTTGGCGGAGACAACCCACAAGCTCGGAGGCTTGGTAGTTGCCGCCACCGATCTTTTGGCCTTGACAAAGTTGAAGGCTCCTGGAGAGTGGGGTGCCGATATCGTTGTTGGAAACTCCGCCCGGTTCGGTGTTCCAGCAGGATACGGTGGCCCACATGCAGCGTTCTTCGCCGTCACTGAGAAGTTGAAGCGGAAGATGCCTGGTCGTCTCATTGGTCTCAGCCGAGATGCTCAGGGAAAGCCGGCCTATCGCTTGGCTCTGCAAAGTGCGTATTCCTTGTCATCCTTTTGCTTGTGAGAGATTGACCTATTGTTTAGCTCGGGAGCAGCACATTCGTCGAGAGAAGGCCACCAGCAATATCTGTACTGCCCAGGCGCTACTGGCTAACATGGCTGCGATGTACGCTGTTTATCACGGTCCTGAAGGCTTGGACCGCATCGCAAACAAAGTCCACGGCTTTGCTCAGGTTTTTAAGTCGTCGGTCGAGTCATTCGGTTACAAGGTCGAGAACACCACCTTCTTCGACACTCTAACTCTCGATGTGACTGGCGCCGCTTCAGGCGCTGACGCTGTCCATGCTGCAGCCGTCGCAGCCAAGATCAACCTTCGACCCATTGACGGCAAGCGGGTTGGTGTTACTTTCGATGAAAGCGTAACTCCGGCGGAGCTTGTTAGCTTGATCAATGTATTCGCCACCGCTTCCTCGAAGCCCACTGTTGCCCTGGCAGATTTGTCGGAACCTGCCCAGTCAGACATCCCCTCCGAGTTGCAACGAACCTCGCAAATCCTGCCTCACCCCGTGTTCAACAAGCATCATTCAGAAACCGAGATGCTGAGATATATCAACCACCTTTCTTCTAAGGACCTCAGTCTCGTTCACACCATGATCCCCCTTGGAAGCTGCACTATGAAGCTGAACAGCACCAGCAGTATGATTCCCCTCACCTGGCCGGAATTCAGCAACATTCATCCATTCGCCCCCCACAATCAGGTTGAAGGTTACCTGACAATCATCAAGGTTGGTTCTATTGATATCTCACTGGTGTTTAACTTACACGATGGTACAGGAATTGGAAGAGTATCTTTGCAAGATTACCGGGTTCCACGCTGCATCCCTTCAGCCCAACTCTGGCGCTGCCGGGGAGTACGCAGGTCTCTGCACGATTCGTGCGTATCACGAGTCTCGAGGTGAAGGTCACCGAGATGTCTGCCTGATTCCCCTCAGTGCACACGGAACAAACCCTGCTGTACGTTTGTTTCCTTCTGGCAATCAACTGTGACGCTAAACCTGAACGTGTGCAGTCCGCAGCACTGGCCGGATTGAAGGTCGTGTCCGTGAAGGTTCATAACGACGGTAACCTGGATCTTGAAGACTTGAAAGCCAAGGCAGAGAAGCACAAGGACAATCTCGCGGCCTTCATGGTAATAGATTCTGATATCGTGTCTTCGACAAAGCTAACACAGCGCTTGTAGATCACTTATCCTTCGACCTTCGGTGTCTTTGAAGACGGTGTTCAAGAAGCCTGCAAGATCATTCATGAGAACGGCGGCCAGGTCTATCTCGACGGTGCCAATCTCAATGCTCAAGTCGGCTTGACCAACCCCGCTACATGCGGTGGTGATGTTTGCCATCTCAACCTTCACAAGACATTCGCTATGTAAGTTCGCGGGGGTTTTCTCTGAATTCATCTGATCTAACGTTCACTTCAGTCCTCATGGTGGAGGCGGACCTGGAGTTGGGCCTATTTGCGTTGCTGAGCACCTTGCTCCCTTCTTGCCTGGCCATACCTCTTTACCCCAGCAAGGAGCCAAGGCTATCGATGCCGTCGCCGCCGCGCCTTTCGGAAGCGCATCCATCCTCCTGATTTCGTGGGCATACATCAAGATGTTGGGTGGCAAGGGCCTCGTCGACTCATCCAAGATTGCTCTGCTGAACGCCAACTACATGGCTCACCGACTTGCACCTTACTACACCTTGAGATACAAGAACGCCAACGACCGTGTTGCACACGAGCTCCTGATCGACCTCGCCGAATTCGACAAGACTGCAGGACTCAAGGTTACCGACTTTGCGAAGCGGCTTCAGGACTATGGATTCCATCCCCCTACCTGCTCGTGGCCCATCTCTACTTGCATGCTCATTGAGCCCACTGAGTCAGAGACCCTCGAAGAATTGGACAGGTTCTGCGACGCCATGATCCAGATCCGTAAGGAGGCCGATGAGATCATCTCTGGCAAGCAGCCCAAGGACAACAACCTTCTCAAGAACGCCCCACACCCCGTCTCTGTCATTTCCCTGACCGAGGAACAATGGAACCGGTGAGTGATCTTCTTTTCACCACGTTACCGCAGTTGCTCAAACTTGCCCAGACCATACACCCGCGAGACCGCAGCTTTCCCCTTGCCCTGGCTGAAGGAGAAGAAATTCTGGCCCACTGTTGGCCGACTTGATGATGGTATGTCTCTATCGCACTCAACTTTGACTTTCTCTGACGCTTGATCTCTTTACCCAAAGCCTATGGAGACTTGAATCTTATTGTAAGTCTAGCTTCATATAGTGTGCTATTGACCCCCTGCTGACCGAGTCGTTTTTAGTGTGACTGCCCCTCAGTAGAAGACCTGGCCACCAACTAGACATTTTAGACGATGATACTTACCTACCTTACCGCATTGCCGCTCTATTCCTCTAGACGACTCATTTCATGCCCCTTTAYGACGCGCTGCTCAACCAAGCGCARTTCCGCATCCATTGTGTATCATTAGACAATCGTTTCCGTTTTCCGGTTTTGGGGATTAGGTACTTCTCTCTCGGATTAATCAATAGATTTTTGCGTGATTCTACGGTACAATGATGGCAAATGTTTTTCAATCTGTGCTAAAACCTCCCCCTCAACACGATAACCTCTCGCGAACTTGACCAAGATCATAACTGTGTCCAGCGTGGGCTTCTTTCCTGCGTCAGGCATGTCTTGCAAAACTACCTTGCGAGCCATGTTGAGGTGGCCGCACCTACACAAACACTCGACCCACGTGTTCCAATTGTGAAGGTCGAAGGAGAAACCGTCTCGAGAAAGCTTGCGCCAAATTGCGTGTGCTGTGTGGATATCGTTGGCATACCCACATCCATCCAATATGTTGCTGACGGTGACGCAGTTGAAGTTGCCAGTGAGGTACATCAACTCCCAAACCCTGTACGCATCACCGAAACATCCAAGCCGTTGGTAGGTGCTGATAAGCTGTGACAGGATGATGGGATCTGGTTCCAGGGATGCGTCCAGGGAAAGGAGGTCGTGCGTTCTTCGGGTCACGTTGATCAATTCGCTCTTGAAATCACTGTCGACGTCTCCTTCGCGATGAAGTTTGGAGGCCAAGAACCCGATTTGAGTGAGGAGGATGTTGTACACCTTGGTTGTAACTTCGATTCCGGCTCTTCGCATATCTTTGACGATGCTAAAGTATTCTTGGATGGCCGGGACCCAACGTGTGCCGAATTGCTTCCTGCTGAAATGCTGCAACACGATGGCATAACCGTCTTCGTCGAGCACTGGTTGGCGAATGCGGTAAGCTTCCCAGGCTTCCTCCGGAGATGAAGAGCGTTGAATATCCAGGCAAATCATGGGGGCTGCGATGGGACTGACGTCCTTCGGGATGCGGTAGGCGTCCATGTCTTCCAACAAACGCTCTGCGGCAGGATAATATTTATCGACATCCTGGGCTCGTGAAAGGAGGCGGAAGAGAATATGGTAAATGGTGGCATCTGGACCTGGAGAATGGCGTAATGAGCTGCTGGGTGGGTGGGTGGAGGGAGGGGAAGCCGCAGCGAGATCCTCGTAGAGGAGCAGGGCTTCCTCGAGGTAATCATCCGAGCGTTTTTGGAGCGACTTCCTCCACAGGCCCCGGAGGATTGGTGCTACCAGGCCGGCGTCGGGACGAATACCAGCGGCCCTGGATGCGTCGTAGATGCGCAAGGCTTCTGATAACTTGTCGGCCCTGGCACAGTTGCTAATGACGACAGTCCAGTGACGAATGTCGCATTGAACTTCYAACCCTTTCTGRGCCARYTCTATGTCGGATAGGGTGTGCGAGTGRCGGAGAATGTAGCGCAAGGCGTTCGATGGGTTGACACTCCGATTTGAAGAAGACTGGAATAAATCAATCGCTGCTTGAGCTCCAGAGTTCTGGGCGACTCGTGAAAGTTGCGTGGCCCACACGTTGGAGCCGTTGTTATCCTTCGACATGGACTCGTACACCCCACGAATTTTCTGGCCCGAAGCACTCAGGGATGCTCCTTCAAACAACTTGGTGATGAGGTCGACGGTTGTGGTGCTGTAGGGAATACGCCATAATTCCAAGAGGTCGAGTACAGGGACAAAGGCCTCTGGCGTCGGTTCCTCTCCGTTGAACTCCAACGACTTCCAAAAGGCATTGATGACGATGTTTGCGACGGCCTGGTTGGGGCGACAGCCCATGCGGTGCATGTTGTGAACTGCGCTTCGGACGAACTCGAACGGAGCTTGGTCGACCGAGGCTTCTAGGACGACCAAAAAATGGTCGATAGTTGGAATGTAACGCCCAGGTAACGTTGGCATCTTCTTGAGGAAATCCAAGGCTACCTGAGGTTGAATCTTCTCCGCGAGGCCCTCGACAATCGTGGTGTAGAGATCGAGGGAAGGCGGCATGTCGAAGACCGGTTCCAAGTCGTACAGGAGCTCTTGAATACGTTGGATATCTTCCGGTCGACCCGAGGATGCCAGCTTACGCAGGATGGACGTGACATCCTGTTTCTGCAGCAGTGGTTCAGTCCGAGAAGTGAATTTGGTCTTCCTCAACTCCTCGACGAAGGTGGGGTAGACTGAATGGATGGTGAAGGGGTCTTTTGCCGTCTTCAAGCTGTTTGCATAAGATTTGGCTGCTTTGGTCAAGTCTTGTTTCGTGTCTACCGCTGGGGTGCGGTAAGCTCTGCGAGCATGGGGTAGCCCTGGCCTGGCGGCATGTCGAACGCTAAAAGGCCGAATGAAGGATCTGCCTAGAAACATTCATGCGTGCCACTGGAAAGGGACTTAGCCGCAGAGAAATTGGAATGGCTTCGGAGAATACTCACAGCAGGACGCGGCGAACTTGTGATCAAAAATCAAAAGAAACCGGAAATTGTGAATTTCGGTCAACGTGTCCATTGCCGTGGGAAAACGACACATCCTCACATCGCCAGCACACTCGAGCGTTTCAGAATCTCAGCTCTCTTCCTCACCACCACCACCACATCATGTCAGACAAAGTTCGTGAATTCGTCGAGGTCCCCCAGGAATTCTTCCAAGATGGAAAGCAGGTACGTTTGCTCACCATGTCTTCCAGAAAGCAGCTACTGACAATCCTGTTAGTTCTTGACACGGTGTACAAAACCTTCACAAAAGGGTCAGCTTTCTCCATGACTTGTCTACCACCCTCAGCGTCTGAACGTTTTGCAATACAGAGTTCATCCAAATCTCCAAGGCTGTCGCCATTGGTTTCGCCGTTATGGGTTTCATTGGTTACTTCGTTAAGCTCATCCACATCCCAATGTGCGTCATCCCACCTACCTCTCCAGAATACAGTACTCACCCCCGTCTTATTCCTACAGAAACAACATCCTAGTGTGCGTTGTGACCCTCACCATCTCTCTTCTGTTTGCTGACCCTTCACTCCAGTGGTGGTGCTTGATGTACTCTCCGTTATTTGTGTCATTACCTACTTCTATCATACTGTATAATGCTACCCACCTGATACCCGGCGAACGTGTTCAAAAAGGAGGATGCTCAACCTTCCGATAAAGGCCTTGAGCGCGCAACGTTTCAAACAATATGTGGATCAGCGAAACCCCCCAAATACTGCTTCGTGACGCATGCTTCAACGATAGCCACTGCGACAGGTGGCGAAAGTTCTATGGCAATCTCAACGTCGACTCAGAATTAAAACAGTTTCTTGCTTCAACAAGTTCGCCCGTCCAGAATCACAAATATTGCATTAAATCCACGTTCAGTTCCCTACACTACTAACAAGCAATAGCCCAAACCGTGACCCAGTTTTAGCCAGTTCAAGTGCAGGCTGATACTCCTGTCTCGACGATGACGGATTGCCAAAGAGCAAGAACTGAGCCTGATTTCCCGAGTCTTTCGAGGGAGGAGTGGCAGTCAACGACCGAATTTGTGATGCACAGGGCAACAAAAGTGAGAGCAGCGTCTGCGTCCTGACCAAAAACTCCGAGGCTGTTTTCTCGAGTTCCTGGAGCTTGCTCGAATCCTACCATCGATTAATAAGGAACCCGCAGGATTGTGGAGGGTTCAGAACGCACCTGGGGCCCAAGCTTGTCAGCAACGGCTTGGGTGGTTTCTTGCCAGTCAGGTCCGTATGTACTCGAAATCGCCTTAAAGAAAGCGAGGTCGTGGAGAGACTGCCCCTCAAGTTCTTCAGGCTGGCAGGAGATGTAACTCATAATTAGGGCCCGCAAGGAGGCTTGGATTACTGGTTCGTGCCGATGACTCTGTTGGCCCACGCCCAGTTCCTGGAGGGCATCTGAGAGTGATAGGAGCGACTGGAAACAACGCGGTGACGGGCCGAGTGCTATCGAGTATCAGTTAGGAAGATCAAGAAGAAATGACACAAGAGATAACTCATACCTTGTCGATGAAACGATGAATTTCGAGAGGAAGAGACACGGACAATTCGGTTGACGGTTTCCTCCCTCCACCGTTGAACGACCTTGTCGAATAGCGAATCTAACCTAGATCTAAGTTCTACGAAGCCTGATCAAAATAATGTTTTCCGTGTGTAACGCAGATGCTCACTGTTCAACGCGGATTTTCGGCAACCAATGTGTGAAAGGAATATCGAAGACGACCTCAGCTCGTCTGATGTATTGGCAACACCCACAAGAGAAGATGTTTCTAGAAGAGGGTTAGTCTTTCACGGAAGCGAAATTGAAAGGCGATTCACACCTGCATGTTTCAAGGCATTTTCCCCTTCTCTTTCTAATGTGGCGACGATAGCATCTGAAGTAGACTCTGCAAGAGGTTGATACGCCTCTGTGACAGTTTTACCGAAGGCACTACCAGGGGGTCAATACGGAGTCCATCGTACAGAGAGACAGGAATCTCGACGTACACGCCACCTTCGCTCCCATCAGAGAGAATTATTGAGAGGTCGTGCTGGATGAGCCTTGCGCACTGCTCCAAAGTGGATAGCACCGCGTTTAATTGGGCCGTCCGTCCCAGGAGCTGCTTTTTCAAAGAAGATTGATACTGTTGGAAGGGGGCGGGGTTGAGAACTTTGGAAGGCTGAGATGTAGTTGGCGGAGGCGGAGCCTGGAAGGATGCTCTAGCTAGTGGAGTTCAGATCCAAGAAACCCTATCGTATGATAGTGAGACGTACGTGTAATTTGCTCTTTCAAATTGGAGAGGAAAGAAGCTAATTCTGACTTGAAAACATCTTGTGCCTTCGTCAATGTCGCCTTCCAAATTGCGACGATACGATCATGGCATAACCCATTCAAGATGTCGACAAGCTGGGATTTCTCCGATGGATCTAGTTCCGAATCGTTTATTGACTGACGAAGGGAGGTGCGTAGAGTCCACACTTCAGTCACTTTCGCGAGATGGACGATCCAATTGCTAGACGATTCGCGCCATGATTTCAGCGATTTGAGCATCCAGTCCTGAATGGCTTGTCGGAAATCAGTCTGAGAGTACATCAGGGATGGCGAGGTTAGGTCGATGTAAGGTTTATAGGCTTGCAGACTCTGTGGGAGTAATAAAAAGTGGGCTGAAGACGAAGAATTGGTCAACAGCGAGTGTGTAGAAGGGACGAGGTCGGAAACGTTTTGGGGCTTTGAGCTACCCGGTGTAAAATCGTCCTGAATCGAGTGTAGGGCGAATGAGATCAGGGACAGCTGCTGGGTGGAAGGTATTTGGAACACTTGTCGCGAAGCGTGCACTGTGTCTATGATAGCAGCCAAAGCCTTTTGATTCGCTTGCAGAATCTCCTTCACGAGATAAGGCTTGGTTGGCGATGGATCCAAGCTGTGTGGTTCCGCCCGACCGTTCGCTGAATGGGACAAGATGTTATCAATTTTCCAAGACACCAAAGACGCTAGTGCTTTAGTCCGCTGCGTTAGCAAGGCAGAGAAGGTATCGCTCAGTGGCCGCGAGTCCAAAAGATGCAAGGTGACCAAGGTTGCGCATACGCCCTTGACAAAGATCAGAGACACGAAATGGGACCGGACGATGCGATGCGCGTACCTGTGCGGGCAGACCTATCTCTCGGAGGGAAAGGGTAGCCTTATGGATAATCTGAGAACGAAAGCTGGACACTTCGTCCCATTGCCGCTGAACCAACGGAAATTCCAACTGGACATCGATCCCAACCTTGCTCCACGAGTCCTCGTCCTGGTCGTCTTGCTGCACCAGGGCGCGATGCACTACTCTCGTAAAGAGAAAGAGCCAGGCCGCAGAAAGGTATTTCTTCCGTTCGATGAGTCGCCATAGATGTTCAGGAGCATCGAGCAGCACTTTCACGTGTGCAGAGAGGAGTTGGAGAGTGTGTAGGTACCGATCTATGGATTTTCAAATGAGATACAAAAATTAACTTGAGTGGTCCACATACCGTTGACTCCTCCGAAGGTCGTGGCCCGACTAGGTAACGGTGGCTCTTCCTGTGCAATGATGGCACCTCGGCTTTCCTCGATGGCGTCTAGCACTCTCCGGGACGAGCTGGCCATCGAGATTATGGAAGAGGAGGCTTGCAGCAAGTCACGATAGCGTTCTCTACGCTTTCATGACGCTAAATCAGCCAACCGCAACCCGAATGTGACGTTGGCCACGTACCCGACCATAAGTCGAAGCTCTTCCTGCTTGATGTCGGCATCATTTCTAGAGGAGTGTAAGGCGGGTGGGCGATTGGATTCGCGATATACTGACCTGAGACGGTGTTGGATTGTCTTGGCTTCAGAAACTGAATATCTCGAGAAGAGTTCGTCAGGGCTTGATGTGTCGACGCCGAAGGATTGCTTCGAGCTTTGAGAAGAGGGGAATGCAGGTGTCAAGGCTGCAGAAGGATAGGGTGCAGATGGGAGTCCATTGGGACGAGGAGGAGAAGCAATGGACTTGGCGGATTGGACTGTCGACTGCCGACGATACATTGCTCGTCTTCAAAACTCTGAGCGCGACAGTCGATACTGTCGCAAGATTATGTAAGCTCTCCTATTTGGAACCTTGAGCGCTCATTCGGGGTCGTCTATCTTTTCCATCGACCTCCATCATGACGACTCATGCTCGTACACTCCCTCCGGAACTGCTCGAGGAGATATTTGTCTATTGCCTTCCAGAAGACACCGACCGGTTGAATCCAGGCAATGCGCCAATGGCTCTCTGTCAAGTTTCCTCGTGCTGGCGCCTAGTCGCCCTTGCCAAACATCGACTTTGGGACACGGTCATATTCCCTTCACTACGGGCAGGGAACTCAGGCATAACATATAGCAAGGCTGCTAAATTCATTCAAACTGGAGGTGTTGAGCGCTGGTTCAACCGCTCAGGCTCCAGGCAGCTGTCATTTGGAGAGGAAGGATCCTCTAGCCCCCCCTCTTCCCTTATCGCCCTTCTTGTGCCTATCGTCACCAAGTATGCCCAGAGGTTTAGACATATATCTCT
Source organism: Candolleomyces aberdarensis (assembly GCA_004126415.1). Taxonomy (NCBI): domain Eukaryota; kingdom Fungi; phylum Basidiomycota; class Agaricomycetes; order Agaricales; family Psathyrellaceae; genus Candolleomyces; species Candolleomyces aberdarensis. Next base: position 148,105 of record SDEE01000027.1, read on the forward strand.
TATAATTACCGAGCTCGAACACTGCGAATTAATTCGTGGGGATTTTCTCTTTGATAACCTCGAGTCGCTCTCGATATGTTGTACACCTAGGCTGACCAACGCTCAGCTGCAACAGTTGGACACCTCCTTCGCCTCGTGCCCCAAGTTGAAGCACGTCTCACTGACCCTTCGAAAAGGTGATCCTTCGCGATTCCCCGTGCCATGGTCCCAGCTCATCAGTATTCGAGTCGACAATCCCTTCAATCCCCTGAAATTACGCCGGTGGACTAGGCTCTTCCAGGGCTGCCCAAACCTTCAGCATGCGACCATCGCAAAGCCGGTAGATTGGTCGCAATATGAAGGGCCAGTTCTGGAGCATGAAGCCTTGACTTCCCTCCGTCTCCTCATTTCCACGATAGGCAGGAACGACCAGTCCGAGATCCTCTGCCGACCCGTCCGTTTCCCGAATCTTCGTCACCTCCAATTCGATTTTTGGAACGTTCTTGCCGATGCATCGCCTTTGTGGAACCCTGAAACACAAAGGTCCCTCCCCAACCTTCAAAGCATCGCCCTCACCGCTCCTATATCCGAAGGATCATCTCTTGAGATACCTGTGGACGTAGAGGATATCGTCCAGCAGGTCCTCACCAACACAGAGACCTTCCCCGGCTTGACGCACATGACTTTACCTTACCACATTTCTCAAATAAACGACATTGCCGGCTTGCTCCGCCTCCGTCCTCCAGCAGGCAACTTCCCTGGGCTGACCGTATCGGTGAATGTGAAACCACCTGGAAGGCAAGAAACCTGCAACGGAATCTTGGGAAAGTGTCCCGATTTGAAGGAGCGTTTATACCTTTTGAACCCAGCCCCGTGAAGAGTCGGGGTCCGAGAGCCAGCGATATTTGTAGCTTGGACGATGAGCTCAAGTTCCTCTTCTATCGCCAAGTCTATTATTTTGATCCTATTTATTGTATTTAAATCCCGATGCGACATGTAAACACGGTGCCAAGCATGGATGCATTACGGTGAGGTGAGGATCGCTACTGTAGGGCATTTTAGATGATGGTGAATACAGACAACATGAAAGGATAAAGGGGAATATCTCTATGACTTGGACTTGGTAAGATCGTCTGCGGATTTGCCAGTGGGGCCACCACTCGTCGACGCTGATGAACGGGAAGACTCAGCGCTATCCGTCCTCGCCATGTTCGCTGGTTGCGAGGTTCTTGATCCGTTTGTAGAGGATGGTCCTCCGGCAGACGATGTGCTTGCAATTCGTTGATCCAGAGCTTTCAAGGCCATCGCGCTGGGACAATTCTCCGTCAGGAGGGGATTCATGGCCGCAGATATGGATATTACTCACCGTCTCCTCTCTGCCTCAGCTCTAGCACCGCCAGGGACCTGAGCATATGCGCCACCTTCGATGTCAGACGAAGACGTAGGGATGAGGTGGAAGCGATTTGCAAGAGAGTGAACTGTATTTCCTAGAATCGTCAGAGGGCCGCTACGGGTGCTGTTAGCCAGGAGTGCGCTGAAGGAAGGGAGCGAACTCACTGCATGAATGGGGGGAACCAGGACACCAGCGAAAAAGTATCACTGCGGTCTCCATAAGTGACTCCGTTGATGGAATCGACGGTGGTCTTCTTGTAGAATCGCAGGTAGACCCAGGAAACGAACCATCCGAACTGGATCAGGATCCACGGATTTTGGAAGCCGACGATGCACAGGATCGTGGACAAAGTGAGATATGCCATCGGCATAGTCTTTCAAAGAATAAACACATCGTCTCATGCTGAGATAGCGGTGAATCATACCTTGACCTTGACTTTGATAACTCCAAATAGCTGAATGTTGTGCTCAGGGATAAGCTGGGTGTACGCGACCAAAAGTCCTATTTGCAAGGCCATTTGGCCGTGGTATCGCATACCAAAGCTGTGGGAGATGTAAGGATTACGATGAAGCACGGGGTGAAAACTTGAGGGACATACAGGAAGAGTTCGGGCTTGCCAATGACGAAGTACTCAATCCAGTTCAGCCCAAACGCGATAATGTTGGAGACGACGATGGTTACAACGATGAATTTGAGGAGTTCGATACTGCCCCATACCCTCTCCAGGTATTTCAGAGAGGCAGGCACGAATATGAGTGTTGCGAGGAGCTGTTGGTAATACTTGAGATACAAAATGCGTGTGCGACGGAGTGACGTACCTCGAATATTGTCGTCTCCACCAGAGCCGAGGTCAGGAACGTCCATGGGGCGAAAAGACACGATCCGGGAATCAAGGTCATATAGTATGCTGCGTCGGGTCCGACACCTCTCCACCAACACCATCCATAGAGCGCAGAGGAGGCGATAGTGGCCACGGTAAAAGCTCTTGTGACTGGGGGCACTGTCTGGACCAGTGCCAGGGGCGAAGACAGCATGGCCATGTTGACCGAGGGAATATCGATGTCGAGAGGGCTTGGACTGGGCAACGACGGGGGCGCACGCCTGGTGCAGGACAGGGGCAGCGGTCAACTTTGTCCAAATCTTGGTCGTCAGCTGTGTTTGCCAGTGAGGAGCCGTTTCGAGGCACGTGCTGTTCCCTTTTTGGCGGCCGCGCCGGGCTTTGATCTGCACAGATGTGCTCTTGACCTCGTACCTCCATGTCGGAATACGACATTCGCCCTGGTGGCTCCCTCAAACTCAAGGGTGGAGTTGCAGAGGGTGGTGTTGTCAAGAAGTAAGTACTCCTGATCATTTATTCCCGCTATTTGCCTCATGTTTCTCAAGGAAGAAGAAAAAGTCAAAGTCAAAGTCCGATTCTGCCGAGAAGAAACTTGACCCAGAACAAGTGAAGGAGCTTCTCAAATCTGACGAACTTGTCCAAACTTCTTCAGGAAGCGGTCGAGATACGCCCAACCTAGTGAGCAGCAGTACCTCATCATCCCGGAAGACGGAGGCGGAGAAGCGGTTCGAGGAAGTGCAGAGAAAGAGGGTGTGTTATTTCGTGTTCACTGCCGTTTCAGCGTCTCATCTTTCGCTCTCCCCTTAGTTGGAGCAGCGCGTCGCTAAGCTAGCGAAGAAGACGCACAAAGACCGCGTTGCCGACTTCAACAAACACCTTGAAACTCTCAGCGAGCACCACGACATTCCCAAGGTACGCGCCCATGCATTCTGTTGCAGTCTCGTTTTTCAGTCGCACTTGCTAACACTGTATCACCCTCATTTAGGTCGGTCCGGGATAAGATTTGTTCATACTTTCTACGCTCCTTTCTGGAGCTGCATGCGCTATCCATCTGTATTTGCTATAATGAAGACCTTTGAATCTCATTACCTGCGCCTTTCGCGTGCAAAGAACGTTCCTCTCTGTGTTGCATGGTAAAATTCGGGTTCGAGCACGATCATGGCGTGCCTTAATTGGTTGGATGACTATTGTAATATATTTGTTCCAGCAAAATGAAGTGTGACGGCTCTTTTATATCAAACCTTGTGATCTCTCTCCACACACACACAGCTCGCCTGCACATTCCACTTACCACAACGTCGCGTCGCCTCCGACGTTTCCAATGTCTGCACGGCAGGCTATAGACAGAAAGCCTCATTTATGTCCGCCATCCAACGCGACGCATCCCCGCGACCGCTGGGAGTCGCTCTTTGTATACTCCTTCATCTGCAAGTTCACGAACCTGAGAACGAAGGTAGAAGGGCTAGCAACACCAATGGAGTGCGTAATCGACTCCTTTTCATTAGACGCGACTGACGGGCCTGCTTCGACGTGTTTCTCTACTACGTGTAGCTTTGAAGAGGCCGTGATGTCGAACGAGCCGAACGACATCATGACTCGCCTCCTCACCCACTTCATCCTCAACCTTAAACCGCAAACGCGTAATTTAAGGTGAAGCGTGGTTGGAATGCTCTCAGGTCAAATCGAGGAGCTAAATTCGACTATTTGAACGCAGTGCCGACCAGATATCCATTACTGTCGCGGGCGTCTTGGGCGAATTCTTGAAAACGCCTGAAAGGACAGTCTTCTGGAGTGATCAGCTCAATGCCAATGTGGACCCTTTTGTAAGTACAGGGTCAGGATTCTTTGCCATGACCTGGGACTTCAAGGTGCGCCGCTCATCGATGCCTTTGGACGTAATGAGGCGCTGATGATGATTACCCACAATGGCGGGGCCTATCACCGCCTCTAGCTCAAGATACTCAGGCAGCTTGTGGAATTCCAGCTGGAACATTCGCCTGCAGTAAAGACCATTATCGATCGTGCTTGGGGCGTAGTGCACAACAAGCACAAGAAACGTGAAATAACGCCCCCTCCAGACACATCTGACCCGAAGAGTCGGGATAGCCTGCAACTATTGCCCATTGGGCAAGATGTTTCAAGGAAACGGTATTGGGCCGTAGATGGTCCGTGCACATTCATTCTCTTCGTTCTTCCGCTGCTATTTGCGTGTATTTGCCTGGGGTGCTCATTTATGATCACTCTTTCTTCGCATCTACTACCATTTCGGACCTTGCCGTTTTGACTGCGCTATAGTGACACTGATGAATATTCTATGTTTTTCCAGATTCCCCCCGCGTGTATGTATCCACCAACCCGTGGAAAATCACCGCGACTTTCCAAACTGTGTCCTCTTCAAGAGAGGAATACCTTGCTCTTATTGAGCAGCTGAAGGCAGATGTTCCCTCAGGCTCCCCTCAGAAGCGGAACAAAATGGAACAAAATCAACTAAACCTAATTAAAACCTTGGAAGACCGTGTCGAAGTGATAGATGCCGAGCTTGCAGTAAGTTTAAATAGCGTGTATATTTTTCTATCTGAAACTGATAGGGTTGTTGCAGCGTGTCGCCCGGATAAGGAAGAAAATGGAACAACGGCAGGCTCTCTATGCTCAGGCTGAACTTCGTGAGACTCGCACACGGCGGCGTACGCAGAAGCCAGACTATGTGTATTCTAACGGATACGGTGAGAGCGATGTGAGTTTATTTGCAATCTTGAGCACGGTCTGAGGGATTAACCTCCAACGCATGTGCAGGATGAAGGTGACGAATACAAGTACCAAGAGGAGGAAGAGGACTTTTCAGGTGGCTCGCGGAAGCGTAAGCCAGTCGCTGCCCCAACACGGCGGTCAGGGCGAACTACCGCAAAGAATAAATCTCGGGATGCCTCCCCTGCGGACTCATGGTCTAACTGGAGAGGGGAACGCAGGTCTGCGCGATTGGGTGCACCTGCTGAATTGCAACTGGATGGTGAGCCGGCATTCAAACGCGCAAGAACGGAAGACAGCGTTGCCAGCGGAACTTCGCTGGACGGTTCTACGTCAGGGGCCAACGGGACCTCCAGTAGACCCAAGGTCAAGAAAACGGGAGCAGCGGCGCTGAAGCCGACGGAAGTGGCGATGGAACAGATTGCCGGAAAGAAGAGATCCAAATTCTGGGTGTATGCTGTCGAACCTATCCCGGGGACGGGGGCCATGGACACTGACGCTTTGACAAATGGAACCGACTCAGCTGACCTTCATCCACACGAAAACGGAAGCAAGTCTGACACGGATTTTGCAAGTGGCACTTCACCAGACGACAGCCTGACCGATTCACCCACAGGGAGTGGCAACAAGAGTGAAGGCTACGACCGCAGCATGCACGGTAGCTTATCGCCGCTCCCCATGGACACTGCATGACATCTGGACTCTTGGACTCTCGTTCGTAACACATTGGTAACTTAGATCTCTCATATCTTGCATCTATTCCCTGTCATACAGCCAGTTTCGTATTTCACCATCATTGCACATAGCCGGTAGCCTCTTCACATGTTCATATGGCATTTTAGTATACGGTGCTTTGGAAAGTATTAGATAGAAGTTGACGTTGAAATCAAATTCGAAATAAATTGACTGAAGTCAGTGCGCCATCGGAGACACATCCGAGTCCGGGGCCCGGGGGATAGTTCAAAAAAGGAAACAGCTCCGCCAATAAGCGAGGGTAGATTTCTGTCATGCGCCGGAACAGTGGGGACTTGTCAGCGACCAGGTTGTCTGTTTTCATACCCTCTCCTCGTCCCATGCTTACCCGGTCTGCACGAAATGTCCTCCCAAGAGCTGCATTGAGGCGGCCGTATCGTTTCCGGGGCTGTTTGCTCACCGAGCAGGAGACAGCGAGGCGGCGAGGACTAGCAACACACGTCCAGCACCATTTGCCAGCTTCGACGGACGACAGGGCCCTGGTATCGCTTTTCGACCAACCAGGCTTGTCGTCTCAACGCTCACCCTTCGGTACCACCGGTCTATTTGGACACCCATCCCTTACACACCCTCGGTCGTTGATTTCTCTGGCGGAATCAACCCTCGTACGCGCCAAACTGTTAACGGAGAGGATATTGCGAGCTCGGGAATCGCGGGATGAGCTGCTCAAGGTTGTCAAGAACCTTGACCGGCTCAGTGACATGCTTTGTGGTGTCATTGACCTCGCTGAGCTCGTCCGCAACGCACACCCAGACCGCCTATGGATGGAAGCTGCCAACCACGCCTACGAAACGTTATGCGAATTTATGAACGTCTTGAATACCCATGTTGGATTATACGAAGTGCGTCGACTTATCTCCTCCTTTTATCACTGATTTCCGACCTCTCCGGTTTTTGAATATCAGGTGCTCAAAGCTGTTCTATCGGACCCATCAATCGTTAAGACTCTCAGCCCCGAAGCATACCAAACTGCTCTAATCTTTTGGCGCGATTTCGAAAAATCTGCTATCGATCTACCACCTTCCCAACGTCAAAAATTTGTTTCGCTTTCTTCCGACATCCTATCCCTAGGCCGACAATTCCTAGAAAATGCCAACACGCCGCGCCCTCCGACCTCGGTCAAGGCTTCCGAACTAGCCGGGCTCAAGGACAAAGGAATGGGAGTCCGACTCCAACTGCAAGCTCGCTTCACGCAGAAAGACCTACAGATATATCCGGGCTCGTTGCAGGCGCAGATGATTATGCGCTCTGCACCCGAGGAGGAGCCCNGCCGGCGGATCTACCTGGCCGCAAACTCAAGCACTCCAGGGCAAATAGAAGTTTTGGATGCCCTTCTGCGGAAACGCGGCGAACTCGCTCAACTAATCGGACGACCCAGCTATGCTCATCTAACACTAGACGACAAGATGGCCAAAACGCCAGGTGAGTAGGACACTACCCAATGTCGTCCCCGCTGACGTCCCCATTTCTCCACAGAAAATGTCAACAACTTCCTAGAGGCACTCATGGACCACACACGACCATTCGCTAGACGTGCTTTGCACACTTTGGCTCATCGTAAACAAGAGCACCACGGTTTATCCTCCTTGCCCATTGTCCAATCATGGGATCGAGACTTTTACTGTCCGCCAGATCCCCCGGCTCCGCCCATACCCCTCCCACCTCTCACACTCGGGACAGTCTTCATGGGTCTATCCCGTCTATTCAAACACCTCTACGGTGTCTCTCTCCGACCTGCAGAGTCCGCTCCAGGCGAAACCTGGCACGCTGATGTTCATAAATTGGAAGTCGTCGACGAAGACCAGGGAATCATTGGGTGGGTATACGCAGACCTATTTGCACGGCGTAACAAAGCCAGCGGAGCTGCCCACTACACCGTTCGATGCTCTCGGCGCGCGGATGACGATGACGAAGCCGGGGACCTTACACTTGAAGGAGAAGAACACCGGATACAGGAGTCGCAGAGCTTTGAAGCTGTGAAGCGACACCGACTGCCGAAGCAGGACGGGGTGTACCAGCTTCCGCTGGTTGTTCTCCTTACCGAAGTCGCGAGACCGACCATCTCGAAAGGACCTACGATTCTGGAGTGGCACGAGGTTCTTACGTTGTTCCATGAGATGGGACACGCCATGCATTGTGAGTATCAGCCTCGAATGCCTTCCTGTTAGTTTAATAACGCTTTTCACAGCTATGCTCGGTCGGACAGAATATCAGAACGTATCCGGAACCCGGTGTGCAACGGATTTCGTCGAACTTCCTTCTATCCTCATGGAGCATTTCCTCAACTCCCCGGATGTTCTATCGCTGTTCGATGCTGACAGTACGACTGCTTTGCGGCAAACGGCAAATCATCACCACGACCCATGCCATTCCATCGACACCTACTCCCAAATCTTATTAGCAGCCCTAGACCAAGTATACCATTCAACCGCTGTTCTAAACCCTTCCTTTGACTCGACGGCTGAACTTGCCAATCTGCACAACGCTCGTGGGCTCATCCCCTACCTCCCCGGAACCTCTTTCCAGACACAATTTGGTCACCTCTTTGGATACGGCGCAACATACTACTCGTATCTATTTGACCGCGCCATCGCTTCCCGAGTCTGGACAAAGATTTTCTCCAAAGACCCCTTGTCGCGTGAGACTGGGAACAAATACCGCCACGAAGTTCTCCAATATGGAGGTGGAAAGGATCCATGGGTGATGGTGGGGAAGTTGTTGGGCTCTCCGAAGCTAGGGGAAGGGAACGCGGATGCGATGCGTGAAGTTGGCAGATGGAGAATCGAGGATGAGGTTGGAGTGATGGGACGGCATTAGTCGCATGCTATTTCTCGGCTGTGTGCAATATTTGCGTATCTAATACTGAGGATGCCGATACATCACAATGGAATAGGTGATACAAGTACATATGTGTAGAAATGTGCCATAGTATGCAATGAGTCCATGATAAAGCAGGTCGCATGAAAACAGAGAATCGAGAACAAGTACAGGCATGCTGGGGTACAAGAAAAAGAAAAGGGATGAGGGGAGATGAAAGACAAATGGAATCATGAGTTTCCTTCAAGCTCAGCTCTGAGAGCAAGGCATTGTGCTTCAAGCTGCGATAGGAGCTGGGTTTTAGCTGCTTTCTCTGAAGGAGTGAGGGAATGTCCTGGCATGCGAGGCGGTGTCTCGCACACGGTGGGTTGTTCCAAAGCCAATGTGTGAGGATGAGAGATGATATTGGGAAGAGAAGGTCCCACAAGGTTTTCGAGACCCTCAGCGTCCCAAAGGTCGGGAGGGGCACCAGCTTGGTGTGGCTGCGCATCTCCCAGCCCCGAAGTATTAAACTGGACAGGAGAAGTAGCAACATTGAAATCGAATAGTGCATTGAAATCTATGCATGGTAATGAATAACACGCGACGTTTGAATCCGAAAATGCTCACCAAACTGTTGCTCCGAATCCGGCATAGAGCTTCCCATCCAGCTCAGATCCAAATGAGCATGGGGGATAGTTGGCAGGGGTTGCATGGAAGAGTCTGCCTTTGTTGGTGGCGATATCAAAAGAGGTCCGAGTGAGACACACTCACCAAGTTGCGGAATCGACGAAAGACTGGCGGCGTTGTGACTTCCATCAAAGTTAAATGGCTGAACATCCAGGGGAGCACCAGTGTCGAGGGGTTCGACGGATACAGCCGGAGTCTCTTGCAAGGTCGATGACATGAGGTCAAATAGGCCAGAAAACCACTCATCGTTTGCATGCGAGTTTGAAGCAGAGGAAGGGAGCGGGTTCGATACAACTTGGGGTTGCGGAAGGGCAATCTCTAGACGCTTGGAAGGGGCCTCATGGTCACTGGCGGACAAAGAGTGCTTTCGTTCGTTGGCAGTAGATTGTACGGAAATTGCGGGAAGACCAATTGGGAGCTCTCCCTGTACGGAGTTCGCTGGTGATAGCAGGCCGGTATCAGTAGATTCCGAAGTATCAACGCTAGAATCGAGTCAGTGACAAGCGGGAAATTGTATAACTGCTACTAAACACACCGAACGCGTTTCCTGGAAGATGTTTCCGTAGTATCGAATTCAGGTTCAGGCGTTCGTCGACGTTTCTGAGTTGAACAGCGACGACTTTCAAGAGAGTCTTCGCAAAAGGATGGACTCGGAGAGGGAGATAGAGAACGCGTCGAAGGGAGTGAAGTCGGAGATCGTTCAGGTGTGGGGTAGAATATCTGCGTAGTCCCGGAGGAACGCCTGACGGCGCGTTCTTGCGTGATCCGTGCTTTCAAGTCTGGGGTCATGTCTCTGACCAATGCGTCCAGCTCGGTGGCCAGCTTACTCTCTTGAACTTTCTGGCCAATGAGCCTCAGCGCTGCTGCCTCGATAGCAACAAATTCGTTCTCAACGGCTTCTGGAAGTTCGGGATCGGATGTCCCGTCGTTAAATCGCTTGGCGGCATCCACTATCTCAGCGCGCTTGTTGTTGAAATGCTTCTTGCGCAGAGAACTCCAGCCGATTCGTTTTCTTGCGTCGACAAACCAGCCGTCGATATCTTTTCTGAGGGCGCCAGATCGTTTTGAGAGCGAGTCTCTCACTGTATTGGATGGGTAAGGGTCGTGGAGATTGGCTAAAAGCCACCTGGAGGCCTCTTCAAGGTATGGCGGTGATGACGGTGGTTTGTCAGAGCGAGCTGTGGGCATAGGTGAGTTGGCAGATAACGATGTCCAAAACATAGTAAACGCACTTGGTGGAGACACGCGATCAAGCTCCTCCTCAAAGCTCGGTTTCTCCATGCCCTGGACTACTATGTGGTCGACCTCTAAGCTGATTTCATCGAAGAGGGCATCTGCATGAAAATCTATCATGCCAGTCTCGGTAGTCGACGCCAGAGAGTCTATTTGCGGTGTTGTTGGATTTTGTCGTTCAAATTCTGCCAGAAAGGGATAAAACGAAGAGTGCGTCGATTTATCTACTCCTTTTATCACTGATTTCCGACCTCTCCGGTTTGTGAATACTGTATCGGACCCATCAATCATCATCACCGGATGCGCGCAGCCAGCTGGCCCGCGTCTCAATGTTTTTCTCATACCTCCCGTAGTTCGTACAGACATGAAATGGCACAATTTCGAGAAATCTGCTATCGATCAATCACCTTCCCAACGTCAGAAATTCGTCTCGCTTTCTTCCGAGATCCTATCCCAAGGCCAACAATTCCTAGAAAATGCCAATAAGCCGCGCGCTCCGACCTTCAAGGCCTCCGAACTAGCCGGGCTAAAGGACATTGAAGGAGTGGGAGGTCCGACCCAACTGCAGGCTCGCTTCAGGCAGAGGACCTACAGATCTCGTTGCAGGCGCAGATGATCATGCCTCTGCGCACGAGGGGCCTCGTCGGCGGATTTACCTGGCGCTAATTCAAGCACCGGGCCAGAAGTTCTAGAGGTTGTTGTGCGTAAGCGCGCCGAACTCGCTCGACTCATTGGACGCGCTAGCTATGCTCATCTAACACTAGACAACAAGATGGCCAGAACGCCAGGTGGGTAGGACACTCAAATTCAATGTCGGTCCGACTGACATCCTCGTCTTCTCTTAGAAAATGTCAACAACTTGCTAGACCTGCTTTGCACACTTTGGCTCACCGTAAACGAGAGCACCACGGTTTACACGGTTTATCCTCCTTGCCCATTGTCCAAGCATGGGATCGAGACTTTTACTGTCCCCCAGATCCCCCAGCTCCACCCATACCCCTCCCCCTCTCCCACTCGGGACAGTTTTCATGAGTCTATCCCGTCTATTCAAACACCTCTACGGTGTCTCTCTCCGACCTGTAGAGTCCGCTCCGGGCGAAACCTGGCACTCTGATGTACAGAAGCTCGAAGTCGTAGACGGGGACCAGGGGATCATTGGGATTATATATATTACCCTTTGCTAGCTTCATGTCAGTTTAAACATCCGTTTCACAGCCATGCTCGGTCGGACAGAGTATCTCTGGAACCGGTATGCGACGGATTTCGTCGAACTTCCCTCTATCCTCATGGAGCACTTCCTCAATTCCCCGGACGTTCTGTCGTTGTTCGATGCTGACAGTACGACTGCTTTGCGGCGAACGGCGAATCATCACCACGACCCATGCCACTTCATCGACACTTACTCTCAAATCCTGTTAGCCGCCGTTGACCAACTTTACCAACTTTACCACTCCCCGGTGCCTCTCACCCCTCTTTCAGCTCCACAGTTGAGCTCGCGAAGCTGCATATTGCCCATGGTTCAATTCCATACGTCGCTGACACTTCCTTCCAAACCCAGTTTGGGCATCTGTTCGGATATGGCGCCGCGTATTATTCTTATCTCTTTGACCGCGCCATTACGTCTCGAGTAGTATGGCAGATTTTCGCTTCCACACCTTTGGACCGAGACATAGGAGAGCGCTATCGTTAGGAGGTTCTACGGCAAGGTGGGGCCAAAGATCCTTGGATGATGGCGGCAACATTGTTGGAATCGCATGTCCTGGAAGCCGGGGACGCTGAAGCCAAGCGTGAGGTGGGAAGATGGAAGATGGAGGACGAGGTTGGCATCATGGGTCACTGATCAAGAGAAAGTAACACGACTACTTTGGCTGACGAAATACGTGATGTAGGGGTATAGATACATAATGCTAATGACAATGCGGTGGTACAGACATGTGAGCTAGTGAAGTGAAGGTTGGGTTCAAAGATTAATACATTGAAATGTTGATATCGAACGTGGAAATTGTGCATGAAATCATATCAAAACCCAAACGGAGAACATAGGCGCATATGGATAGGGAGAAAAGAAACGAGATGTCAAACTCGGAAGCATCAACTTGTAGCGTTGATTTCAGCTTGAATAGCCTGGATTTGTGCTTGCAATTCCTGCAGATGCTTTTCCTTTCGAGCCTTCTCGGAGAGGAATGATGGTGAGGGTAAGCTAGGAGCGGGATCAGAGAGTAAGTCACCCCCGGAGAAGTTGAATATATGATCAAGCGACGCAATCGAATCCAGTTGCGGTGGTTGATATGTCCAATAATCGGTAGGTAGTGTAGGGATATCTTGATGAAACGCTGGAAAGATATCGTGAGGTGTTGAGAAAGCCGGTAGAGTGGGGACTTCGCTACTCCCTGGCTGTTCGAATGTGGGAGCGTTTTCTGGCAAACAGTTAGAAGAAGGTTTCGACGTAAGGTTGAAGCTCACCATTGAAGACAGAAGTTGCAAGTCCATCATCGAGCCAAGAACACGACTCGATTGGAAAGTATCCGAGTGGCGTCTCATCACCATGCAAAGAGGTGTTCAAACTAGAAGCTGATGCGATCTGAGGTTTGCAGGCTAAGAAAGTTATCAGTACGTCGTGCCAAGGGAAAGGGACATAAAAGACAGACCCTGGTGAATAATGTTCCCACTGTCAAAACTGAAGTCGGAATTAAGAGAGTTGGTATTGAAGGCCTCAACATTAATTGTCGCTGTGGGGTCAAGCTCTCTTGTTACAGAGGGAGGTATGCCTGCCTCAAACGAGAATAACTCATCGAACCACTGTTGCAGAGATCCGTTGGATTGTAGGGAGACGGGAAAATCCGCAGCACGAGGCCGTTTTTGCTCGGGTACCGCGTTCGCCTCATCTACGTGGCATTTCCGCTTCCTGGAAGCAGAGCGTTGGCGATCATCGTTTACTGTAGCAACTGGATCTTCTTCCGCGACGTCCACACAGGACGAGGCAGGCGAGGGAAGTGTGTTGCGGCAAGAGTCTCCGCTAGGTCTAAACGATGAGTATGAAGATATGATGCCGATCAAACAGGATACTCACTTGCAACGTTTTGCGGCAGGTCTTCCCCTATCCGAAGTTGACAGAGCTTCATAATCCGAAACGTCGCTGACAGAGGATCGCCTTCTCTTCAAAGATGGAGGTGCATCAGGGAGTTCCATGGTTGTCGAGCCAGGAGAGGAGAAAGGCGAGAGAGACTGCGAGAAAGAGTTCGGTGAACGCTCCGGGGTAGGATATGACAATGCATCCCGTTCCCTCTTCCTGTTCGAGCGACGGTTTCCTAGGCATTCTGCTTGCAATTGGGGTGTCATGTCCCGCACGACCAGGTCGAGCTGGGTGGCCAACTTGCTCTGCTCGAACTTCGGGGAAAACAGTCGATCGATTTTCATCTTCAAGCGCATCATCTCTGACTCTATATCAGGCTTCAGAGTTTCTTCCTTCACGAAGAATCGGGTAGCCGCGGCCACGATATCGGCTCGCTTGTTATTGAAGTGTTTCTTGCGCAGTGAGTTCCAGCCAACTCGGCGCCTCGCGTCGATGAACCATGCGTCTATGTCCTTTCGAAGGGAATTAGAGTCTGTAGCGATGCGATACCGCACCTCCGCCGACGGATATGGGTTATGAAGGTTGACTGAGAGCCATTCATAAGCCAATTGAATATAGGACTGCGGGGGTTCTTTTGCAAGGTGTGTCAGTCGAGGCCTAGACAAGTGAGCAGAAAAAAACCCTACCTCTTTGGTGTCCTTCCTGGCGTGCTTCTCGACAAAGATGATTGTCGATTTCTTCACTGAGGATTGCATTGACCTCAGCGTTAATCTGGGTAGAAATGGCGGTGCTCTCTGTCTGAAGCTGCAGCATTCCAGATGCAACAGAAGTGACCAGAGTAGCGAATGAATGGACCATGTCGACCGTTTCTTCTTGCAGTTTGTCCTGACACGATGAAAGCGTTTCACTGAACGATTCCCAGCTTCTGTCAAAATTGGCTAAGCTTTCAGTGTCGCCATCGAGAGCAGAGAAGAATGTGCTGTGAAGTGTTTGGAGCGTCGCTCGCACGGATTGATCCATGCCTGTCTCAGGAGGAATAGAGGACGTTAGCAATATGAGGCTGATGGAGTCTGAATGAGCTCGAGGGCTTGAAGGTGTGAGAGGAGGAGGATAGAGGAGGTGTGTGTGTCAGAGGCTTCCAACAGACCCGGTGAGACTATCCCCCGCGCGCTGGTAATATTTGGCTAATAAACAATGCTCTCCCATTCAAACTCCGCCGCATTGTTCTGCTCAACAATGCGTGAGAATCATCCATGCGCCTATGATCCAAGCACTTGCAGCTGTGAAGGTCGACTCACTCTCCTTCACTATCATGTCGCTGCACACTGAGAAGGAACATCTGCAAACTTTGCGAGAAATTTCTTCAGTCTCTTCTCGGCTGAAAGATTTCATCGCCTCGCGCACCCCTATCCCCAAGCCCAACCCCTGCAGATTCGAGCTGTCCCCGCTCTCGTTTCCCCCCCTGCAAGACCTTGTCAACATCATCGAAGCATCCCAGTTACCACCAAACGTTCAAAAGCAGACGCATGTCCGCCTACTGCAATGGTCAACCGAGTTCCAGACAGCGCTTTCCAGAAGCTTCGAACAAGCCTGTCAGAAGCTAGCAGCAGCCCACCTGCCATCGGATCCCCAGTCTCTGGATTCATTGTTGTCCCATCTCCGTTCGTCGTACGAACACATGATTTCCAAAAATCATATACCCCGCATCAAGGAACGACTGTCTGCCCAACTTGCCTCTGCAAAACGGCAGTCTGTCGCAACAGAACGAAAGCGCACTCCATTCAACAACGTGCGTATATTTGTTCCAAGTACACAGGACATTGAACTAACCATGCATACCTTTAGGAATATACTCCCGTCTTGGAGAAATATTTTGACTTCAATGCATATCCCTCCCAACGTGATCGAGAGTTACTAGCCCGAAAATCGATGATGACACCGCGTCAAATCGAAGTTTGGGTACGTGTGGTGCTTTTCCTGCTTGAAGTTTATCTCAATTTCAACAGTTTCAGAATCACCGGAATCGCTCCAAGAAGGAAGGAAGGTTGCTGCGACGGCTCACTTCCAACCCACTTCCCGTTGAGCTCCCATTAGATTCCCTTGCGAAGGAGATGCCATGGCTAGCAAAACCCGAGGACAAAGTAACGTCAAAGGCCACCGTCGCGAGTAACTGCTCACCGACGCGTGCTGATCCCCAGGTGGGTTATGCAGTGTTTCTCTAATGTTCGCAACTAAGGTTTACGTTCCTCAGCGATCTACGGACGTTTTCGATTTGTCCAGCATTGCAAGACCTAGTCATGCATTCCCACTTCCTTATCCTCCTCCACCTTCCCATGACCCATTCCCTTGCAAAGCAGGGACGTTCGCATTTTCTGCTCCCGTCTGGCCTCGTCGTCCTGCACGCCGGTCGACTGTCCGCGCCGACCTCGACATCGACTCCCTCGTGAAACAGTTTCGAGTACAGCTAAGTATCAAAGGACCAGCAGTGGGGAAGTCAGGCTCCAAGCATCACAAATGGTTTTCTTCCAGGATCACCGTGCCCACACCCGCTCCACATCCTGCCCTCATTCCTCACACTGATCCCACCTCGATATTCGTAGAATTACCCTTTGGCTCTTTCTCCAAACGTCGACCCGCTCCTTCCAAATCCTCACCCTCACGACGATATTCACCATTCTCCACCTCACGCCGCCCTCAAAGGGCATCATCGGCCACCTATCTACCGACGCCTCCAAGCTCACGGTCCACTTCTCTTTCGTCGATCAGTTCGTCTGAATCGTTGGATGCGCCCTCAGAGCCACCTACACCAACAGCTTATCCTTCACCAGCTTCGAACTCACTCTCTGCTGCTACCGCTGCGTTGAGATCTTTCATCGACCTACCCTCCCGCGCTTCCTGCACCTCGACTTTGCCCAAGATGTTCTTACCTTTATCGTTCAGTCACGATCCGTCACAGGTTTCATGTCGTTCATGGACGTCAAGCATGATTGCCGTATGATCACCCCCTTTGTTTTCATCTGTTCTTCACTTCTTCCTCTCTTCTTCCCTTTCATTTGTAGTTCATCTCTCACACTGTATTTCTATTCAATAAATCGTAGACACACTATTATGTAATTTATTTATATGTATTACGTCGCTATGTAAACATATTAGTATGTACAGAGACAGCTTCTCTATGCTCAACATCGACATCTTCATTGGCAACTCGCTGGGCCTACAAGATGTCAGTGAAGCCTTCATCGGTGCGCTAATAGGCGACCCACAAGGTTCAACAATCCACCCAGGCCGCCCGATTGGTTTCCTCCGATTGTTCCCCCACCGAATTTCGACTGAACCAAGAACTTCATTATAAACATCGCGGCACCATTAACAGCATCTTGCCCCCCGGAGGCGGATCCATCTGTCTTGTCGAAGAGCTTGGTGGCCTCCGCCATGGCAAGACTGATTCACTGGGTTTGGGTATTGTCTCCTCCCTGGCTGGCGCTTGCACTGAGTCCACTCGTCTTACTCTCGTTGTATACTTTGTTGGGTGCCCTCCTGACGTCGTCCTCAGTCTGGCGACGGGAGACTAAAGTGTTCAGGACCATGCTCCCCGTGTTGCCAATTACACTTGCGCTCACCAGACAAGGATACAAAACGGCAAGGCACCATTAATTTCGTAGCGTCCATCCTTTTTTTCATTGACTGCTCAAATTTTTATGCAACCTAACCTAATTTCTTCTCAATCGCGTTTACACTTTGTTCATTCCGTTATTGAATTGTACTGAGACGTTCCATATCGAGTTGTGTATGTATAGAGATTTTGACTATTTTGCAAACTGCTGAGCCTGGATAGGATCATGGTTCAGTCAAGCGTTTCGTGAAACGGAGCAAACTCACAAGACTTAGTAGGCCACCCAATCCTCCTGAATCCTTTCCTCCAACAGTTCCCCCGCTGAACTTCGACTGTACCAAAAGCTTCATGATGGTCATAGCAGCGCCATTCACCGCATCCTGCTTGTTCCCAGAGGCGGATCCACCTGTCTTATCAAAGAGCTTGGTGGCTTCCGCCATCGCAAGACTGATCAACTGGGTTTGGGAATTGCCTCCTCCCTTGCCAGAGCTAGAGGAGCTGGAGCTACCAGAGGTGAATTGCTTAAGAACCTAGAGAGGGGTACGTGACGTCCATTCAGATTCGTTTTATGAAAGGGGCAAACCGATTGAAGCGAGAGCGCACCTGCAAAGCCGCAGCACTTCCCAACGCGCTAGCGCTAAGTCCACTCGTCTTACCCTCGTTATACACCTTATCGTGCGCCCTAGTGACATTGTCCTCGTCCAGAGGCTCCTTCTCTTTCTCCTATTAGTGGCGAAGTTAGCGATGCTGTAATCAAGGCAATGACGTCGGTTCGCACCTTGTTGTCAGAGAGGAAGCTCAACGCAGTTNCGAAGAGCGAACTCTCGCCAGAGCCATGTTGCTCTGCAGTCTTCACCACCTCGTCCTTATCGACTGAGTTACAAATTTATCAATCAGAGGACATCCAAAAGCCAAGCATCGAATCGGATCTCACAAGATGGGCCTCCGCTGTGGCCAGAGGATTGTCCAGAATGATGGGGCGAGTTGTACTCCTGGCCTCCAGTCTTCGAGACGTCAGCTAGATTGCGCATGTAACATCAGTTATTAAAATTCGTGTGCCTGGCTGAGAGCGATGGTAATCGGATGGCTACATACTTTCAGACTGGGAAGGAGAGTTGATATTCTTGATCGCGTTCTCTGCGAGACCGCCAAGGAAACCACCAAGTCCTCCGCTCTTCAAGCTCGTGAGTCAAGTAGATTACACTATGACGATGGCTCATACCATATTTTATGTTGAATTGTAGCTGTTAGCGATGTTACAGTATAAGGCGAAAGACGAGTGGAGAGATCCGGGAGGTCACTGGAGCATCATCGTAGCCCCTGTCTTTTGTAATTGTGATAAGATCAATGGTGATTGATTGGAGATCAGAGTGGCGGCCGGGCAACTTCTTCAATGACGACAACGATGACTTCGTGCTTGTACTTTCAACCGTTTCTCCTCTCACAGCGTAACGCTCCAGAATTGAGGCTCTGGCAATCCACGTAGAATTTCCCGGATTGTCGAGAGATTTCCACGAGATTTGATGATAATCGCCAGTTCTGTCAATTCACGATAATTGTGCACGAATACCATTGGATTAACACTAAATTGATAGCCAGGATGGCCATGGAAACTGCAAACTCCCATTTGTTGAATAGACCAAGGAATGAGAGGCCAAGAATCGCTGAAAATGCAGCCTTCACAAAACTGTAATTATATAGGAATGATCATGAGATATTTTTATTCTGTTGCGTCGCGTCGCGCCCGCCCTACACCGATTGTTGAATGTACATTGCCCACGCCATACAAAAAGCTACGCCCAGCATACTCCTTCTCTAAGAGATCCACACCCTAGCCATAACACCCATCTCCACGCACGGTAAGATTCGGCCATGGCTTTTGCTTTCCCAGCGCTGATTAGAAGCATGATTAGCACCCTTTTCAAGATGAGCGAGACACCAATTACTGTACCGTCAACGCAGGCGTCTGTCGGTGCCTTCCAAGAAACATCTAGCCTACATATCCATCAACCTCTTTCAATCAAAGCGATGGGCGATGGAGCACACTCACGAAGACCCAATCGAACGACAAGACCGCTGCCCTCACCCTCACCCAGGCCCTTGTGCCCGCCATACCCTTTCCCTTATCTACAAGCCCACCCCCACACGCCCAAGTGCTGTTTGTGATTCCTATTGAAGGCAGGCGTTCTGCCGATGACATTGCTCGCGAGCTCGTTGTTGTCGAAGGGCATATCTCGGATCTAGTGCACCATCAGCGGGAGGCTAAAGCTCAGATTCAATGGCTTCAGACTCACTCCGGCCTTGTTTCCAATCAACAGAGATGGAGCGGTGCAAAAGAA